>JAKRZM010001288.1:156167-249474 GCA_036379175.1 Heliconius cydno galanthus | reverse complement strand
ACGAAAATGCGGGTTGCATTAGGGTTTAATTAATTTTCACATTATCTTAAGTGATTTGCAAACATACATTATATGAAAAATCCAGTAGTAAAAGCGGGCGAAGCCGCAATAGGGTCGCTAGTTATTATTAAGACTAGACTATTATTAAGACATCCCGATCCCCACTTTGTACCAAGATTCTACTTTGTGGAAACATAAATTTAAATAAATATATCATTCCGGGAGTGGGGATCGAAACCACAACCAGTCGCGTTTACAAGCACACTTGCCCTCGCGTATAGAAATGCAGGGTACCTCGTTTTTCCAATCCCCACTAAATTTTCAGACAGCGTACTGAGTGGCGAAAATCTTTTTACCAAAGCAAGGATGTAAAAGAAATTCATTTCCCCCGAATGGGAATCGAATCCACAATCTTGGTATTTATAGTAATACTCTGTTCCACGGCGCCACGACGGTTCCATTGCACGAAGTTATAGATTGCAATCTACGTCAGAGTAAATATCGATTTCTTCCACTACTCAAACCATAACATTAGAAGGTATTAAAAGAAAAAAAAGATTCGAAGAGTCCTCTCTTTCAAAACTTTACGAAAGCTTTTACATTATAGTTTAAAGAAAGTTGACACTTCAAGCACTTAACTAAGTAATTAAGTTCATTCGATATTTAAATTGTTTATCTGTTTACCTTGCATTGGAAATACAAATGTTAGTTATATTGGTAAAGGTTTCTATTGATTTAGTTACAGGTACCATGTCATGTATCATGTATGTTTGACTTGTAGAATATATTTTAGTTTTTTTTTCCTATGTATTTTTTTTGGGTTTACGCTTTATCCCTTATATGTTTAAGGGTAAGCAGGTAGTGTTAAGGCACTTCGTTCTTCACTCTCTGCTTGAATTTGAAATATTGCATGTTGAATGGTGAAACTCAACGCTGTATTACTTATTGAATGTATTACTAGAGCGAGGTATTTTTTTACTTCACATTGTATTCATGTGAAATATATTAGCGAAGACAGAGGAAACCTAGTGTTAAAAACTCCGTTCAACACTTTCCGGATTTAGTTTTTGGATAATAGGTTCTCTCTGCCTACCCTGCTGTGTGCGGGATACAGCGTGAAAGGTTGTTTCATTCAAAATAATAGTTTCTGAGATTAGTGACTACAACTAAACAAACTGTTTAGCTTTTTAATATATGTAAATATAAAAGTATAGATTTTATCGTACAACTGACTCAAATGCAAAGATATACTCGTACTTCAAGCATGCCCCTCTCAACACAAATTGCCTCTTACCCTAACCGTAGCTAATCTTAGCGCTACGAAAGCGAGATTACTACAATATATGACGGTTTTTATCATTTTGAAATGATATTCAACTTATTAATATTAGTTTCTAATTAAAATTGTAATTTCCTTAGAATGATGTATAGAATATCGATACCGTGAATTCATTTGCTAGAGCGGGGAGATGAAAATAATTTATTTCATCAAGTGGAGATAGAAGCCGCAATCACTCTCCAGAATTCAGCGGAAAATGTGGAATATAAGTGCCTTAATAAGAACGGAGTGTATAAGCGCTAGGTTTCAAGGTTCCCTCTGCCTACCCTGCTATTTGTGGGATACAGCCTGAACCTAATAAATACATCTAGAGATTTAATATATAACAACTTTAATATGTTTTTATTCATAAGAATATTTTACTCTAACAATATTATAATTAAAATTACTTCTACCATAAAGTTACTACGAAGTGTTTCAAAGTACTTTAGAGATATAAGTTAATAAATAGCATACCTAGAGAGTTACTAGGTCAATCGGTATTCTAGCAAACCTGCGAACGAGATAATGGTGTTATATGATTTTGTAGGGAATGTATTCAAATAAATTGAATTTACATTTTAAAGAATAAAGTTAATCTTGGAGGCCGTTGTGGCGCAGTGACACAAGCGTGCGACTGTTAACGTGATGACTGTGAGTTCGATTCCCGCTCGAGGAATTGAAATTTTTAATATTTTCATTTCTTTACTCTGGTGACCAGACAAAGCGCCGCGATGAGTGAAGAGTGAACAGTTGAGATCGGAAATGTCTATATGGGGAACGAAGTACGTTTTTAAGTTTGATTTCCTCTTAAGAGAATGAATTATTTTCAAAATGTGGCGTTGAGTTACGCCAACACGCAATTTATCTTATACGTGCGGAAAGAGTAGTAGTATTAAATGTCTTAACTCTCTGTCTACCCTGCTATACGTCAGATACGGCGTGAAGGTGAAAAAAACATTGTATGCTTAATTAGTTTACCTATTAAATCTGAGGTCATGTTTTCATTTCTTTTTATCATAAGGTGTTTATTTGATAAATTATACAAAAACAAAATATAATAATCCCACTGAAGCCTTTCGAAGATAAAATAAGAATGAGTATCTATTTAAAAGGACAACGTAGGTGACTTAAGCAGTAAGCACAATGAATGTGCAGAGAATCCGTTTAAAAACGAATATTTATTTATTTAGCATAAGTACTTTGGTTTTTTTTTCAACATAAATTTTGATAATTTATAAGGATATTTACTATTATATTATAGCCGATATTGAGGTAAAGGAAGGGCCATCATATAATATACGTGCTATAGCGAACGTCAACACGCAATGCGTACAAAATTCAGTGGAAAATGGAGAACGGAATTCTTTTAACACTAGGTTCCCTCTGACTATCCTGCTATGTGCAGGATATAACGCGAAGCTAAAAAAATGTTGTGTATCTTTACATGTTAAAAAGACCATATTAAAAAGTTAGTAAATGATAGTTCATAATTATTCAATTTAATCAAATAAACCACTAATACCCTTTGATATCCAATCTGCGCTTAATAGCTTTGGCCCTTCCGGTCTCGCTTAATTTATTGAATTTAGTTCTACAGTTCCAATTTAATGACGCACTGTTTTACATGTTATATAATAAACTGATTATAATATGAATATTCTATATAATTCTATTCTAAATTTCTAATCTGCTATAGTGTCATACAAAACTAATCATTATTTCTATTTGTAAACACAGACAAAGCCGCGGGTAAGTACTAGTTTGTATATTCGATTAAGTCAAGGTCAAACAATGTTTCTCGCCACTCGTCAGTGGCATTAGATAATCGTTTATTTTTAGTAAGTGTATTATTATATTATAGCGTCACAACCCTAACTATGTATACACATACTCGTATAGTATAGTACTAATTTTAAACTGACTATAATACGATTATATTATTTTTCTATTCTATTTGTCTGTTCTATTGTTCACAGATAAAAAAAAATTATGAAAGGAAGCTTAAATAATAATAATATCACAATTTAAGCAGAAGATATAAAATTATAAAAAATATTATCTAATATTTACATGAGTGCATTGTCCAGCAGTGGACGAGGACAGGCTGATGATGATGATGATGATTTACATAGTTCATTCATTCATGTTAAAATTTAAAAAAAAATTCTGTCTGTCCTAATATACGCGGGTTAAGCTAAAATAACTTACTATTATAAAATATCAACATTTCAATTCCGGAAAACTTTTAAACTTGAACAATCAAATGTAAACAACTAAAAAACTTTGGTTCCCTTTTAAAAGTTTCGCTAACGAGTCAGTTTTCCTTTTGGCCTCATTTAACTATATCATATAACAAGATCCAGTTACTTCAGTAAACTTCTGAATCTTTCTTAACTTTCATTATTGAGCCTACACAAACAGATAATAGTACGTATAGAAGTAAGAATTTATTATTATGAAGATTATGCCTTCACTCGAGGGAAATAATTCTTTTCATTACTCCACTCTAGCAAGACAAATTGGGGCGTTGAGTTTCGCCACTCAACACACAAATATTATTTAACTAAAAACTTTATCTATTTCTACAGTTATACGCTTAAATTTTTAAATTAAGCAACGGATTTTAATGCAGTTTATATTGACAGATGGAGTGATACAAGAGTTTAACACGTGTGTCACACACACACAAACATACATAATGCAACACATATGGCACGTTATTAAAATACTGGGGATATCAAAAAACAGTTTCACTCTGTATCCCGCATATGACAGAGTTTTTTNGTCACCTAATGATGATCACCGCCGCCCACGACCCCGTGCAGCACCGGAGGAGCTACAGGTGCGTTGCCGGCCTTTGAGGTGGAGATAGTCGCGCTGGAGATAGAGTAGGCAAAGGAACCTTGTGAACCTATTGTTAAGATACTCCTTTCGCAGATCAATTTTCCAGTTATGGAGTGACGCTTAATGCTGTGCTTTATTTTGTTTCCAGAGCGGAAAATGAAAATTGTTTTTTTCCTCTGAGCGGGATTTGAACACACAGCCGTCGTGTTTACAGTCATACACTGTGCAGCTGGAGGCTCAAGGAATTTGTAATATAGTAAGAAATATATTTTTGTGCCTGGCTTTTACATAATAGGTAATAAGAGAAGAGAACTTGCGACATAACATAATCCTTGCTAGTGAAATCGCGAACCGAACTCTGGTTTAACATAAATATAAATAGAAAAATAAACAAAATTTCACTTTTCGTAATTATTTCTTACGAATAATATCCATTATAAAATCTTGAATCGTACTCGAATTACTCAAAAATATTTAATAAAAATTCAAGTGGCCCTCAGTTTGCTTGATAAAAAGTGAAAGTCCCTTTATTACACGTTAATTTTAAAACGAAACTAAAACAAAATGTAATAAGATAATATTCTGAAGTAAAATTACCTTTTTAGAAATGTATTCGCTGGCAGAATATTTATATCTTTACGTTGTATAACGCATAAAGCAGTGTATGCAGAGAGAACCTAGTGTTAAAACATTCAATTCACTATTTTTTGCCCAATTTCGAATCGATCCCGCCAGACACTGTGCCACTAGGATAGCCTCAAGTAAAGAAATTATTATGTAATAAAAATTAAAAGTAAATTATTATCATTAAAGATGTAGGTTGAAGCAAAGTGAGGCGTTAAGTACCGTCAGTCAACACGCAATGGCTCAAGAATTCGTTGGAAAGTGAAAAACGGAAGCGTCAATAGGGAGCGGAGTGGTTTAATACTAGGTGTCTAGGTGCCCTCTGCCTATCCTGCTACGTGCGGGATACAGCGTGATGCTAGAAAAAAATATAGTAAATTATATTTGACAAGATAAAGCTTCCGCCAAAAACTCAATGTTGAAGAAAAAGTGAAATACAGAGTGTCTTAACTCTGTATTTTTTCTTTATATACTGTCTGTGCAGAAAATGTGTATAGCTAAAATAAATAAAGCTACACAAACTAATGCAATCAACTTGTTATATTTGGTTGTATACATGATGTCGCATTCGCACGTCCTAACACAATTTTGTCGGTTCCAATAATCAAACGTGCTCTGACTGTCCAAGCATTTTATTCGTTTGCTACTAAGACTACTTCAATATTTTCACGCTTTATCGCTTATCGAACGTTGGCGCAACTCAACACCGCTCTGTGTCGACCAGAGCGGTGTTGAGTTCCGCAGGTAAATGAAATTGTAAGTGGGAATTGAACACGTAACCACCCTGTTTATAGATATATGTTTTTTTCTGCACCACTACGGTCTCTTACGACAAATACTACAAGCGTTGCTACGCTGCGTTAATTTCCGCGATTCAACACAGAAAAGTGAATTTAAAAGTGTATATTAACAGAATATAAAATTAAAGCGAATATATACACTTTAATTAAAATTATCGCGAAAAATACGTAGCAGTTTCCTCCACAAAGAGCCTACCTCTTAAAGTTCTTTATAAACTCGCTGTATTCTACTTTCTCGATTTATTACTGCAGTTTTTAATGCTTGGCTTTGAATAAGCTCAAAAGTAAAAAGAATGCATCGCGGAATCTAGTTAAACGGATTTTAATTAGGCGAAAGCTGTATATTGTTTTTTTTTGGTTTTTAATATACGTATACCTACTGGCATATAAACGATATATATGTACGTTGAAAAATGCTTAATTTTGAGTAGTTGTATGTTAAAGTTTCAACTTGATACTAAATTTTTCCGAATAAAAATGTAATCAAATCAAAATTACATATAATGTTACCTAGAAATCAGCAATAGTAGACCTTAAAGTCTTTTGGCATAAAAGTAAAAATTAATGTCTATGTGTATTTTTTTTGGCAGAAAGAACCAAGGGGACCTAATGTTAAAACACTCCGTTCCCATTAATTCACTTCTGTTCTCCACTTTCCGCCGAATTGTCGAGACATTGAGTGTTCAGTAGCGGAACTCTTGCGCCCCTGCGCCACGACGTTCCTCAATATAGGTGAAATATGTAAAAAATCTATTATATACTATAGATTTTAGTCTTTTTTTTATGAATGAAGACTACTGGATAAAAAGTCTAAATTGGGAATGTAGGTTGGTTAGGGACTGTAGGGGATGATTTCTCCAAATTCCTATGGGATTATGAACCCCAGTATTTTCTGTTTTAGGTCCTAAAGTTCACATTAGCAAAGTTGTGAGCAAGGTCCAGTACGGATAGTAAATAAATTACAATATTTTTTGTAAGCTGTAATACGAAAAACATAATATATTTAACAAAACCATAAAATAGATACTTAAAATAAATTAAATTGTGCAAAAAATTAAATCATTATTAGCCGTCAGTATAATTAGCTGTCTCGGGTAACGTTATAATGAAATGGAAATGGCTGTAATTAAGCTATTGAGTTAATTTTCATCTATTTTAATGAGGGTCTAACAAAAAGGTTTTTCGACTTAGAAACTGGATACAGGTAATGTTTTATCATTATCTAATGTTGTTGATCATTATAATATGTAAAAGTATTCCAGATTTAATGTCTTGAAACGTTAGTGGGACACTCAAATCCCGCCATTTTTTAAGGTTCACGTCGTGACCCGCAGGTAAGGTACAATACAATTTTTCAGACACAGCGTGTTGAGCGACGAAACTCAACGCAGCGCTTTGCCTAGCTACCAAATCGAGATCGAGATCTTTTTATTTTTGGTGAGCAAAAATTATATATAACACTAGCGGCCCGCCCGCGGCTTTGCCTGCGTAAACTACGTTGTTATTAATATCTGTCTCCATGAGTACCTACGTCCTAGTCCTACGTCTAGTGACGTCCATGCAAAATTTGAGACTCGTAGCATTTGTAGTAAAGAAGTTTCATACAAACTTTCAACCCCAAAACCAACCCCTTAGAAGTCGAATATAGCAAATTCCCGTCTTAGCGAGCACCTACGTCTTATAAATAACTCTTATACAAAATTTCAGATTCCTAGCACATGTAGTTTCTGAGATTTCGTGATGAGTGAGTGACCTTTCGATTTTATATATGTAGAATAGTACACATAACTCTTTTAAAATATTTTCCTAATTTGACCTATTTTATTCATATTCATATTGTTCATTCATGCTACGGAGCGGAGAGAGAGAGCCTACCGAAAAATCTACCTATCGAAGCAAAAAAAAAATTAAACTTTGTCATATTACAAGAAAAACATAATAAAACTTCATTTTCTTCGTTTTTGTTCGTTGTAATAACAAATCTCCCACTCGCATATGAGTATTAAAAGTTTGTTTCGCAAATAACTCGCCGTCGTCGGTGAATTTGCTTTACTCAAGCTATTGACTCGAACTGAGATTATATCTTGTAAATATTGTTATATTGTATATTATATAATAGACCTCTTTACCTCTTTATTTTGTATCTTTTAAAAAACACGATTCCCACTTGTAGAAGTTATTATATGTAAATTATTTTTATTTCCATATAACCCTGGTATTGTACTGCGTTGAGCTCTGCAAAACGATAATTTCTCCACAATTCGATAGTGCATGGGATACTGAGAGTTTTCCCTCTGCTTGCCATATCATGTGGGAAAAAGAAAAAGAAAATTTTGCATCTTCTGCAAAAATTTTCTAAATACATAGGTTGAGCAGGTTAAACAGGTCTCATAAAAAATCACGTTACACGTACGTTGAACGTTTTTCTTCGAATAGAAAATACAAATTAAAAGCAGCACCCAATTTGTTCAGATCTCAGAGTTGAAAGCGGTTTTTATAACCCATAAAGCTAGATAAACCTAGGCCCATATTCATATACGGGCAGAGCTACAAGTGTTCATTTGCTTAAATTATACGATAGTCACCTGTCTGTTACCATTGTGGTTGTTGGACATTAGTCCGGCCTGGTTATTAAATGAGGCTTATCTTAATTAAGGTAAAAAATATTATAAGAATTAATGTACATAATACTGTTAAAATATTTATCCAATTTTCTTTCCCTTTTTCAGCTTGAATTATTATATTATTAAGATTATACCGATGATATATTTATTTATTTTCTATTAAAGAGTTTTGAACTCTATATTTTTACACTATAATTTAATTAAACAATACGATAAATACTAATACCAACTATTTTATTTAAATTTTAATCAAAATTTAGCGGTATTTTTTTTATATTAATATCATCATCATCAACAGCCATCTTTGGTCCACTGCTGGACATAGGCCTTCCCCAATTTCTTCTTATATAATGTATAATATTTGTATTTATATATATTTTTCGATTTATATTTTAGAAATATATATTTTTAACTAAAAACTATTTTATATAACATTCAAAATGAATATTCTCTTTAAAACTTACCAACTATACTGTGTCCTGTACAAAATCATAACTAACAACAATAATCACTTAAAATAGCATAAAATATAAAAAAAATAATAACCACAAAATATACGAAAACGAACTTTAACTAACAAAAACTTATAATTCAAAGGTCTAAAGTGGGGAGCATCTATGACGCGCATGAACCCCGACGTCCGCGGGATAACTGCGGCTACGGCGTAGCGCTACGCAACAGGCCATGGCTACGATTTATACTCGTAGCAGGCAATAGTTTGAACTCGTTCGTATTTCAAATTTTTGCCATAATTTACTGTACTGTATTTTTTTGTTACGCTTTGGATTTGTTATTTATTACTTTTTTTAGGTGTTATTTAATTTATTAGTGAGATAAAGTGCATTAAGTTTTGTTAAATGATTCGTAATATTTTAAAAAAAATAAGTCAGCTACACGCTGAATGCAGCAGAGTATTCAGAACAACCTAGTGTTAAGACACTCCGTTCCTCACTTTCAGGCGATCTCTGGAAGCATTGCGGAAGTCAACGCCACGCTTTGTCTCGACACCAGAGCAAATATGAAATAAATGTAAAGAAATAGTTAATTTCCTATAGTGAGGATCGAATCCACAGCCAGTTGCATTTACAGTTACACTTTGTGCCTCTGCGCCACGACTGGCCTTAAAGAGGTGGAGGAGGTCATATCTTAAAATTATGTTCTGTTCATCTATCCCATTATTCACGGGGGTTATACCAAGATTTAACACAAGTGCATATTTTTATTTTTAAGCTCATCACTGAATCTTGACGGAATCGCACCCACAAACGAGACATGGACCACTGTACATGTGACGCTTGTGGGTTACGTCACTATTTTTGTGGGTGGGATCTAGCAAAAGTTTTGTTTTTAAGTAATAAAGTGAATTTATTTTATATGCAATAATAAACTACAGTTAGACAGGATGAAGGATTCCTGATGGAAGACAGTTTCCGCTATGTATAGTAATTTACAATGTTGAAAGACTTGAAAATACAGTGGTAACTCTGAAATTTTAGCGCTCAGCAAATTAAAATGTTATATAAATAAAATAAGAAAACTCAGTTTCATAAAATAAAATACCTACTTTCTTAACTTTAACTTTGAATTCTTTGTGTAAAGTATTTTTAACTATTCTGTCACTATAATCTCTACTTTTCTTCTTTTTAAACCCATTTCTGTGATATTGTGTGGCTGTGGTCTGTAAAAATGACAATGAAGACAAAATATTGTTTAACGCAGGTTAATAATCAGGATTATTTTTACCTTACTTATGCTTGACATATGACAAAGAAATATACATTTATTAAAATATATATTAATACGTAGATTCATAGAAATAGATTAAAAGTAGAACACAAACATTTTCTACCATTTTACTAGTATAGATTAGATTTCTTTAATATGTTCTGATAAAATTTTGATATCTATTAGACATCTAGTTATTTTATTTTTATTGTTATCTATAGATAAGCGATGCATCAGCTACTGCAGTAATTACTAAGATTTAATACATTCCGTTAGTATTTTCCGTTTCCGTCCGTTATTGCTAGCAAACTTGTATAAAAGAGGGTATATGTAGGTGGAAAAGACAACGGAATCGTATCAATCAGGGGCAGTTGCTTATACTCAGCGGCCCTTATTGGAAGGAACCATGTGAAGTATTGTTATTGGCAGTTGCATATCACGTAGAATGTCTTTCCGAATAATTTTGAAATTTAATTTTTAGACAATATGACATATTGTCTCTAAAAACAAGATAAAAACGTTTTGCGTCTTTTCTAATAAAAATATTAGTTACTATACAAGTGAGATAATAATAATTATATGAAATTATCTTTTAATTATTATAAACTGATATTGAAGCAGACATCTAAAAAATATTTACGATAACATGCGTTTATTATCTATGTTGCCAATAGAAACTTAGACATGAAGCTTATATTTGAAAAGATAATGATTAATTGAGAAAACGTAATGATAAGTAATTTAATTCGTAATTTGTAATTTTCTTTTTTCGTACGTGTAACTGGTGTTCATCGATTTCTAAGACGTTATCACAGCAAAAAAAAAATAATTCCATACTGAGCCATCAAATATATACGAGTATAGTGGCTATTAGAATATATAGTATTTTGAAATATTATAAAGATTAGTATTGAATGTTTGAAAGAAAAAATATCTATTTCTCTAAGAGTTAAAATATAGCATACTAAAATGAATAAATCAGATTTTGATCTTTGAAATTTACAATGCACTTAAGATAAATAAAATGTGTTTATAGCGCAACTTTTATACGACATTCAAGCGGAATTCAGAGCATCTTTTATATTATTTATACTTGATTTCAACCGACACTGTTGAAAAGTGAATCGAAGTTCGATGTTAGTGAGTTCAGTTCTTAGTAGTAAACACAACGGTTGGGGGTTTCGTTCCCACTCGTGGGAATGACGTATTTAATATTTTCATTTTCTCGCTCTGGAACCGAGGTATAAGCGGGGCTTTGAGTTTCACCACTCAACACGCAATACCTCAAGAATTCAACGGGAAGTGGCGAACGTAAGTGTTAATGAGGAATGGCGTGTCTTAACAATAGGTTTTCTGGTTTTCCAGCCGCTTACCCTTAAGTTCACACTATACCAGGGTAAGCGATTTTTTTATAGCTTCACAGCTATAAAAAATCTTTTTATTCCTCGCTTCCTGCCTGAATTAGTGACGCTGTAAGTCGAGCGGGTCGACTGTAAGAACTAAATGCCGCATTTTATCTTGCAAGATTGAAATACAATCTTTTCCCATAGTAAAGATCGAACTAACAACCTTCGCGTTTACACTCATTGCCCCACCGTGCCACGACGGTCTCATCATATATCGATATAAATGATACATGATTCATTTTATACATAAAAGAATAAGAATACTGATTTACACTCTCTGGATGATACAGAAATACCAAAGTACGAATGTACGTAGGTATTTTGTGCTTAATCTGGAACATGCTTGAAATGGCACAAAAAATAAAAACATGCAAATATTTATTTAGGAACACAATCTATCAAGGATGTCAGACATAATCTTTTCATAATTTGTAGACTGATTTGTTTTCCAGATAAAATGAGCGATTGGATTTGCATAGATTGTTTTAGGTTAAAAAAAATAATGGGCTAACAAAATGTGGAAGATATTTTTGTGGCGCAGTTGGTCCGGTTATAGAATGATATTCAAATTTAGTATTTTTTAAATATTTTTAATTTTATACGCGGCGTTGAGCACTGCCACACAAGCAGTAATAAGAAGTAATTTCTCAAATCGAAAATAGAGGATAGACTGTTTTAGCACTGGGTTCCATATATAAAGGAGGGAAAGCGTGAACCTATAAACAAAGAAGAGAAACGAGTGATTTACTACTACGTCCTTACTACTCGCAGGATATTGTTGATTATAAAAGTAAAGAAAAAAAAGAAGTCGTCATATTTGCTTTTGTAAATTGTAACGTAGTTATTATTATTACACAAAAAGTCTTTTTCTACTTCTAATGAAAGTACGGGGTTGAGTTCCGCTATTCAACAGACAATGCCTATTAATTCGGCAGTGTCATGTGAAGTGGGGAAGGGAAGTGTCTTAATGTATCCCAGGTTCCCTCTGCTATGTGCGGGATACAGCATGAAGCTAAAAAAACTTCCTAACAAACTTAACTCGTTTTAAATCATTCCAGCGCCAACACAGTTATATGGGAAACAAAGTTAATCCGAAAATGTATTTGCAGTTTTACAATTATGATGTACTTTTGAAATGAAAATTGTGAATAATTTTAAATTTTAAACGCAAAAGCTTTAATTTAAAGTAGCAGTTCAGATTACACCAAGAGTTTCAATTTTTTTGTGAACATGTTCACTCAAAGACCCAAAGTATGTGTATATGAGTTGAAGCCGACAATTTCGTTTGCGTGGAAAGTAGTCTTGTTTTTTTTCCAGTTATCGTAGGAAATTCCAGACATCCTTCCCTAGTGGTCCCGGAAATTCAATCTTCTACACTTAGTAATTTTAAATATGCATTGTCTGTAAGTCATTTGTGTTGTCGTGTTGAATGGCGAAACTCAACGCCGCGCTTTTATCTTAACACTAAAGCAAAAAAATTAAAATATCAAGTGGGAATCGAACCCCACAGCCTGTCGCGTTTACAGTCACATGCTTGTATCCATGTGTTCCTTAGCTTAGCCATTTTCAAAACCATAAATGAAAATAAATGATAAAAAATATTTATTATTAAACTAAAATTTTGCTGTTATTTTAATTAAATAATATGACCACGATGACGTGGTGATCAAAAGGAAAATATCGATAGATGACGTCACGCATCGCCTCCTTGCTTAGCTAATTAAAAAAAACATAAAAAACCTTGTTTATTATTTTCTTAATTTCATACTTCTATATCTACATATATAATATGTATTTAATATATAAAATTGAATGTCATTTATGTCGTATAAAGAGATAACGAAGGAACAATTTTACTTATATAAATATTAATCGCTACTAGTCACTAAACGTTTCAATCTTATCTAAAACGTGTAGACTGATATATAATTTTCAGTAATTATTTATAATTTAAATGACATTAGCACGCGTGTAGATAATTTAACTTGTGTAAGAACGAAAAAATTAACACTCCATCAATTATTATCATCGATTCCTTAATAGAAATTCTAGGTGGTGTTCGTTCTTGAGGATATCGTTATGCAGAGGCACAACGTATCATCGTAAACGCTGCGAATGTTGATTCACTTTCACTATCCTGTCCTCCTTTTCATTGAGTTTCGTCACTCAACACACAATTTCTAGAAAATTAGATGGGGCGTGGGAAACGAAGAGTCGCAACACAAGTTCCTGTATGACTCCCCTGGCAAAACTTAAATTCTACAAACGAAATTCTAAAGATTGGTTAGTTAATATTTGCACTTTTTTTTAAACATAAAAACAAACGACAAATATCAACAAAATCATAATAATACCGTTACATTTTATTAGAATGAATTAAAATGTTTAATGTTTTTTTGCTAACAAAATAGATTGATTAGAAACAAATCACTAAATAACCATTATCATCGGATTTTGACAACTATTGCTCTGTGTCACTGAAATGATCATCCTGAACTTCCTGGTCTGACAACGCAGAATCAGATTTTCATGAAATCGACAGTATTCGACACTCCTTCTTTCCCTTTTCGATCTAGATTTTATTAAATACTAACAAAAAACACAAATAAAATGCAAAACAGAATAATCTTATAACCATGCAAAATTATAAAGTTGAGACACTCCCCTTCGCACTTTCCGCCCAACTTTTAAGACATTACGTCTTGAGGATACCAGGATTGGGACTATCACAATTAAATTTAAACATCTCCCTCCCCGGAGTGGAATGGAACCCACAACGAGCAATCAACAACGACACTTACACTCAAACGCAGTGTCACTTCGTCACAACGGCCTCCTATATCATTATCATATTAAATATCATACATGGGTACATTCATTAGATAATAATAAAAATAATGTTATAATCCATCGATCAGACAAACATTGTTTATCGTAATTGTGATTGTGATAAATATTTCAAATTAGTTTTAATTTCGCATGTTCCGTATAAGCGGTTTTGGGGATTTCATGTTATTAACAAAGATACACGATTTCTTTTAAAGGAATCTTTTTTTATTGTTCTGGTTTTTAATATAGACAGTATAATGTAAAATTTTATTAATAAGTCTTTGTTGAATATATTACAACCCTTGTGATACAACATCTCGTGATCACGTCCTGTCACGCTGTAGAGACATCCAGATCAAAAATCCATTAAACTTCTCATGTTATCCTATATCTTCTTCTTCCTCCTGGCATTAATCCAGGTGTATGTTGTCAGGGTCTGTCTTCCTGCTTTTGGCCCTCATGTCATGTATCACGACGTCCAACCAGCGCTTCCTTGGATGTCTGCTGTGAGGTCTAGCTCCAGGGACAGGTATAGCAAGGCACTTGCATCCGACATAGTTCCTAGGCCGGCCCGCAACGTGGCTTGTGAGCTTATCCACTACGTCACAGACCCCAAGACTACCTCGAATGAATGTGTTGCGTATGAGGTCAAACCGCGATACGCCGCACAACCACCTCAGCATCTTCATTTCCGTGACATGAAGCTCCTGAGAGTGCTAAGATAGTGAGACCAACTCACTTGACTCACGGTGATACCATACCTGCATATAAACAATGCTTACTTGTGACAAAATTGTACTGTTTGGGGTTTTGAGATACTACGCCTTGGTCCTATGTCTAACTACATCATCAAATAACAAATACTGGTGACACCGGAGACTGATATTAGTATAATAAATTGACATTATCAATTGCTTATTCAATTACTGAATCCTAATTTTTGGGCCACACAAGTTAATATATTAATAATTATTTTTCATTATCAAAGAGTGTCGTTTGGGCTGCATGTTGGACCACATGTGTACCCAGGTAAGTTACCTGTTACATTATTCTAAAGGTTAATGCCGAAATTTGCGATTTTGTAATATTTTCCAGTAATGGAATATATTCTCGAATAGTATACGTTACAAATCAGTCGGGGTGGAAATTTGAGTGCGGTTGCTTCCAATATTACGTATTGATAATAGTTTAAAATATTGTAAATTGTAAAACATTTTTTTTTTCTTTTTGATAGAGTTCTTTTAATTACCCTGAATTGTGAAGGTTATTAGAATAGTGGAGTAATATAGACATTACTGACAATGTGATATGATTTTGGGTTCGAATACCATTCACCCAGAATGGGTCGTGTAACGCAGTGTAAATATTGATTTTAAAAATGGTTCTTTTCTATAAAAAATAATATATTACACAAAAATAATATATCAACAATTCAGTACTTGAAATTTTTGATATATTTAACTTGTCTAAAAACTACAATTACGTCATTGTTGCACCAAATGAACTATATTTATACGTCAAATAAACATAATAAATACTGTATTGTGAATTACGTTTAAATTTTACGAAGGCATATGTAAGTGTGTCGTTTATTCATGATAACGTATAATCTACGTCCAACTAATTATTACTTTTGCCTTGTATAATTTGTATGACAATGTAGCGGTTATTGTACTATAAATATAATATGAAATAGCTGAAAATATTTTCAAAACGATGGGCCAGATGAATATAGAACGAAATATTAATATTATTATGAGTCTCCCGTGACGCAAAGGGACAGCCTGTATATACGGTGGTTGCGGGTTGGATTCACGCTCAAAGAAACGAATTCTTTGTACCAGTGTAGAGTATAACAATCCTGGCATTCAATGCTCTGTTTCGATTTCGGGCAGAGAAAAGCGGAGAACTGAGTGTCTTTCGCACTAGGTTTTTATATTAACGTGCTACGTTTTGGGTATGTACCTTGTGAAATTGAATAGTAATGAAATAATATTAATAATGTCTCGCGAGAAATTTAAGTTTAAAACTTGATTTTGCTTCAATCTCTTTTAAATTTTTATATTATTTATTATTATATTGTCACTTGTGTGAAAAAAGGTATCAGTCAGTTACTAAAATCTAAATGCATATTTTATTATTTAAAACGTGAAAAAAATATATTAATTAATCTTAATTAAAACCTTGATATTAGACAATCTGTAGAAAAACATTATCTAATCAGGATTTAATTCATATCTGTATGTAGATATTTCAGTTACAATTATATTTTTTATTATTATATTCCCTCACGGTTTTTCGTGTGTTTTTATAGTAATCTTAGTAAACCTTTTTCGTTTGTTCAAGATTTGATATTACGCTATACAGAAAGCTGTCATTCTGTTGCCACCTTATTTTATTTCTTTATTACCGATTGCTAAGGAAGGGTTATGTTTTTCACGCATATCTTGTTTTGTCCGTATTTTCGAGGGTTTTTTTTCCTAAAAATTCAAATGCAATTTTGAGTTCGCAATGTTCAATACTAAATATTTCGATTTTGTTTAATTAGGGTTCGGAAAATGTTCAGTTAGCAAATTATACTATATTACCTGCAGCATTAAACAATAAAGTTGTTTCCAAAATGAAAATTAAATTTAATAAATAAATAAATTTAAAATATTAAATTAAATTACATACAAGTATTTTTTAATCGTTAAGATACATTAAAATGTCAATGGTGTCAGTCTTACAGACAGTCCTACCATCAGTTCTGAAGGCGAATTCCTTAGATTAATATTTACTACATTTTAATACATAAATCCGTTTCAAATATTAGCGTTTTAAGTATATTTCGTGTCATGCCATTGTATCTGCACCTGAAATATCAAAGTGCGGCTATAGAAAGTTTGCTATTGCTTTTTAAAAGGCATTATATCACCTATATAAAGTATATACTATTAATATTGCTGAATTATCTTTTCGAAAATATCAATCTAAATTTAAATAATTACAATAAGAAAATTTTACAAAATCATTGGTAGGTAAGTTGAATAGGAATATTGTTGCAACTCTATCGTGACGCAATTGGAAAGGTTCCACTCTCACTCCCATCCAGCTCAGAGTGATACTTCTTTATATTTTTCTCATTTTACGATTAAATACATAATATTTATGTTAATTTAACACATTATATTTATAGGAGTAAAAAGTTCTCATATCTCCTATCGTTATGCATTAAGCTTTTTGGTTTCTTTCGAAGTGAAAAGAAAAGATTTCACTTCAATTTTCCAACAGCATTGATAAAACCAAACAATTAACGAACGAATAAAAATAGATATTTTCAAGAATTATCCCAACTATTACATTTCGATCTTTTCTTTTTCCATATAATTTGTTTTATCAAAATAAGCAAAATTGGGTACATTCGACATATACGACACTCATAGATAAGTAAATACCTTAACGGCAGATATCGCTACTAAGATTAGGATAAGATTAAACGTATATCTACTCTTGAGAGTCTTTATTACACAACGTTTTGGGAAAACTTAACAAATTTAGCTAAGATATTTAGTGTGACAGATCTTAAGTATTACCTTCAATATATGGAAGGAGAAACCATAACGATCCGTTTCCTTTTGGATTTTTTATTTATACAAAGAATCAGTTTAACAGGGAAATGTAAATAATCTCTTAGTTAGCTTATGGTCATATACAGAAAATTACTTTAAAGTTTTAATTACATTTAAGTAAAATATGATACTAATTTCAAACCATGTTAATATATTTTATTCAGTTAATTTAATTTTTATTAAAATAATTCATAAAATTAAATAAAAATCGTCTATTAATTTTAATCCCTGATAGTATTATCAGCACTAATGCAGACACATCGGAATATTTATCGATAAATTGCAAATTACATCTTATGTCTATGAAAATATGGGTTATTAGTATATTGTCACTGTTGTCTACTTTTTCGTTTTTATTATCTTTAATTGCAAGTGAAAATGACAATTGAATATTTATTTCGTATGTTCAGTAAGGATAATTGCTGTAAAAATGCTTTTATATTTTATTTCTGTTTTAAAATATCGCTCATTTGTCAAAACAATGACGTAGTCGCAGTTTTAAAATTATGTTAATGTATGTGCAAGAATTATTTACAAAATTTGATTATATTATTTTAAAGACTTTGCACTAGTTAATACAAATATATACCATTAACAGTAACTGTACTGTACTGTATAGAAAGAAGAAACGCCAATATGATCTATTATTTTTTTCACATTTTATTAACTAGAAGGAAAAAGCTTTTTATAAAAATAATTCACAATGTAGGTGCCCAGTTAGCAATTAAAAACTAAAGTGCTACACAACAACAAAACTAAAATATTTTTTCTTTTTTTTTCAGAAATGATGTACACCCTAATCACATTCTGCCTTCTGGGCGCTGCACTCGGAGTACCTCTCAACTCCAACAATGCATCACAAAACAACGAACACTACGTCCTACCAGGAGAGAGTTATCCAACTCTATACGATCTAAGATTGTTTTTCAATCCAGACAATGAAGCTTTTTTCGTCGGCCATGCTAATATAAGAATTATACCCGCAAGTAACACTCTTAACGTTACCTTACACGCTATGGCGTTGAGGATAACGAATATTACTTTGTCCTCGGTGGCTAATCCCAATGTAAATCTCACAAGTGGTTTTAATTTACAACAAGATGAAACTCACTTCTTGAGAGTAGATTCAAGCCAAATGCTGGTAGCCTCGCAGCCGTACATTCTGGATATTCATTATGTAGGAGCGTATGCTCCAAACATGTTTGGTGTTTACGTATCAAATTACGTATATTTAGGACAACCATAGTAAGTTACTTCAATAGTAGTTTTTAACTGTATTTTTTTTTGAGTTTATTGCGGTATCTGAGATTAACCCCTATTGTTAAATCCTTTTTAGGGTTACTTTTTTGTCCAACTCTCATTTTAACGTAGTCTAACGTAGAGGTTTCAAGCTGAAATAAATATTAAATATTCATGTCTACAGTACCTTGAAGCACAAAAAAAGCTTCTATGCTTACATTTTTGTGCACTTATTGACAATTTATTAAAATAAATGAGGGTAGTAATTATTGATTACTAATTTGCCACATGTTTTAACACTAGAAATACGAATACGTTCTGACATATGTTTATATCAAATTTATTAAAACATGTTATTATCTTACAGCAAACTGATCACGTCTCAACTCCAGCCAACATATGCTCGTCGAGTTTTTCCCTGCTACGATGAACCCCATCAGAAAGCTGTATTTAAAACTACCATTTACGCACCAGCACAGTATGGCGTCATCAGAACGAACATGCCAGAAAGAAACGATCTTTCAAAGTAAGTTGAATAAAAAAGAAACTAACTAACTAATAAGTACAATGGGACAAAAATAGTTTCTAATTCTTATAGAAAATAATTTATTTGATAGGTAGATATATAAACAATAAAAGGAGACTCTGATTTACATCATATGAATAATTGATTTTTTTTCAGACCTGTAGTACCAGGCTACGTAAAATATGAATTTCAAGATACACCAATCATGTCGACATATTTATTAGCGTTCCTCGTGTCTAACTTCAATTTTATTTCGAATGAAGCGGTTCAAAACCCATTGTATCGTATACCGTTCAGAGTGTACTCAAGACGTGGTACTCAAGACACGGCTCAATTCGCTTTGGACTTTGGCCAAAGAAACATGGCAGCTTTAGAAAACTACACACGATTTGCATATGATTTGCCTAAAATTGACAAAGTAGCCGTACCAGATTTCGGCGCAGGTGCTATGGAAAACTGGGGATTGGTTGTTTACAGGTGAGATAATAGTATTTTTTAATCTCCAGTCATCACCCTTTTTCGAGGTAGGCAGAGACGAGAATAGTAATTTAGAAATACTTATACTTACTCTATGCACATAAGGATACAAATATATTTTGTATAATTTAAAGAAAATAGTTGCACCAAATTTCATTAATAAAGTATAAATGAGGCCGTTCTGCCTTACCCTGCTGTGTGCAGGATACAGCGTGCAGCTTAAAAAAGAAAAATAGTGTATAAATACATATATTTTTATATAGGTATATACTAGCAGTTAAAACCAGCTGACACTGTCTAATTTAACCTCCAAGGAAAGTAGTATTATAATGAAAAAGCCAGACTCTTTGTGATTCCCGCAAATGAGTCCCTTACATTTGCTAGATAAAATTTTATGACAAAAACCTAAGGACTGTTATGAAGTGAACACGTTGTTATTTTATATTGTTTGATTTGCTATTGCAATTTGTACTTTAGTCTCTTAAAGTTAAGATAACTTTTTATTTATATAGAGATATGTTTCAGATAAACGGTTAAAAGAAATTTTAATTATTCTGTTATGTAATGAATTTTAAGAAGTGTAACATAGGAATATTTATGAATACAATCTAAGTTCTAATTATTGATCTAATATAATATGCATATATTTTATTCCTAGAAACCTTTCTCTTGAAACATTTTGTCTATCAATAAAACCCTCAATCAAATTCGTAGCGAAATTTATAAAATATAAGAGTACACTGAATAACGACTTAGTTTTATGTTATATAAAGATGTTCTTTCATTGTTATTAAAAATTGAAAATGTACTATAAAATATTAAATTATCTAATTTGGATATAATTAGGATGCATTTCATATTTTTGTGCACTGATCATTGCTTAATGAACGCAGTGAAGTGTTTTGCCAACCATCTCTCTACATATTATTTAAAATGGAGGATGACATATTCTTATTTTTTCTGACTACCTCAAAACAAAGATTATAATAAGCAGACTATTTAAAAAGACATATTGTCTTTTTTACCGTACATTCTCCTTTGTGTGTTTTCCATTCAACGTGACACTGGCGAAGTGATTAGTGCTGAATTAGCACGCTCGGAACGCCATAAATAAAGAACAACAATTTAAAAAGACTATTTCCTAATGTTAACATTTATTAATAAACAGAGAGGTAGCCCTTCTCGTCCAAGAAGGTGTAACAACAACATCGACAAGACAAAACATTGGCCGTATTATCTGTCACGAAAACGTGCACATGTGGTTCGGAAATGAAGTGAGCCCTCGATCCTGGACTTATACCTGGCTGAATGAAGGCTTTGCCAACTTCTTTGAAAACTACGGTACTGATTTGGTAAGTATAATATTTTCAAAATAAGTCCAGGGCAGTGAGAGTTTGATACAATAATTCGATAACTGACGGACACACACCACTTCAGTCAACCGGTACATAAACGGACTACTGCTCTGTGGCCGAAATATAGGCTGCCAAATTTATTTAATAAAAATATTAATGGGATGCTGTTACCATCTAAAAGATTCATTTAAAAAAGAAGGAAAATAATATCAAGTAACTTATTTGTCAAAAAAATAAAAATTGGCAAAAATGGGGAACGCACTATCTATGCACTAAGTTTCCTCTGCCTATCTTGCTACATTCGGTATACAGCAAGCTGAAACAAAAATTAAGCCGAAATATATAAACAAAAATTAATAAATAGCTTTACAATTATTTGAAATGTTTGATTTTAGGTTCTCCCAGGCTGGCGCATGATGGACCAATTCATTCTTTTACTACAAAACGTATTACAAAGCGACGCAGTACTTAGTGTTAATGCCATGACTCACGCAGTATTCACGCCATCTGAAATACTTGGAACTTTTAACGCAGTCGCTTATCAAAAATGTAAGCATTTAATAAAAATACAAAAATCCTATTAATGTTAATAATACTTTAAAATAATGTAAATAAAATGTAAAAGTAGTAAATGACTAGTCAGAATTCTAAAAAACGAGAAAAGAGAAATTTAATTTAGGAGATAGGTACCATTCTTGCCACGTTACTGTCAACCAAAGTTTAGTTAAAAGGACTTACAAAATTAAAGTTCTAACAGCTAACTTGTTGATTCATTTAGAGAATGGCTCTTTGAGGTTTTAGTTCGTTGTTATTTGTCTATAATTAACGAGAGCTATTAACTGATTTTCCCATAGTTTTTAAAAACTTAAAAGTGCCATAATAATTACAATACTTATTAATTTACAAAAGTTTTTATTAGTTCACAAATAGTAATAATTTTTCGAAAAGATGCTAATAATATAAATTAATCTGCGTTTATAACTTAACAGAATATAACTAAACATTTATTTGCAGCCGGCTCCGTCATTCGTATGATGCAACACTTCCTTACGCCTGAAGTATTCCAGAATGGTCTCGCCATCTATATAAGAAACAAGTAAGTTGAAATCTGAAAGCAATTTACATTTTTCTCACCTTGACCGTTATAAAGATAGCAAATATTATAAAGATATAATATTATATTCTGTATAATTTAATTAAATCATTCTCTCACAGGACAAGACAAGCTGCGCTACCATCAGACCTGTTTGCTTCTTTGCAAGAGGCTTTAGATGCATCTAACCACAGCATCCCCTTCAGCGTTAGTGTCGTAATGCGAAGATGGACTGAACAGGGTGGTTTCCCAGTCCTTACTGTAAGAAGATCTAGCCCGAGTGCCAATTCTATTTCAGTTCACCAGGTAGGAATATTATAAAACAAAAAAGTTTGAAGGTTTGAATGTCATTTATAAGAATACTTATATTTATTATGGAGACAGGGATGGTGTTTGTCTGAGGCTATTATTCTCATTTCCGGTAGGATAAAACAAGTGGCTGAATTCTGCTAATTACGTAATGAATCAAATTTGGGCTGAAAATGGAGAATCTTGACACTACATCACACTGTCGACCGTGCAATGTGGGATATAGTGTGAAGTTGCCTAATTCAAAGTTAATATTATTTTTTAAAGTAATTGTCCCTGCGTGGCCCATTCTCATATATATAATACATACATACATGTATATTGTTTTCACTAGGAACGCTACCTCACCGACCGTTCGCTGTCATCAAGTCACAATTGGCATGTTCCCATCAACTGGGTTCTGTCCAATAGCCCGGACTTCTCAGACACAAGACCACAAGCTTGGGTATCACCAAATTCTCCTGCTCTGGCTGTGGACATTCCCGGATTCAACCAAACTGAGTGGTACATCGTGAATAAGCAACAGACTGGTTAGTATTTTATATCTTAAGGTAGTCCTAAATCATATTTTATTAAATCTTTCTTTTTTTATTTTCTATCTTTTTGTCTGAAAGGTGAACCTTTACTTATTAAGACAAGTACCTAATATGAATTTAATGAAGTAAAAAATATTTTCTTTTATTTCAGGTTACTACAGAGTAAACTATGATCTAGGTAACTGGCGTGCTCTAGCCAATGTACTGCAAAGATCCCATGAGTCAATTCATTTATTAAATCGTGCGCAGATTGTGGATGATGCCTTCAACCTTGCGAGAAATGGACGTCTTGTGAGTACAATACTATTTTCTTTATAGAATTCCATCTTGGAGTGGTGGGATAGTTTTTTTGTCACTTTTTTGGGGAATATATCCACGCACTGGTCGAGGATATATTACCCATTTGAGGAAATACTCATATATAAATTACTTTCATATTTCTGCATTTCAAACGCATTATCGGAAAAAGCACTAAAAATATGTTGAATTATTATAACTAAATTATGGTAACAATGTGCTATATGTGTGTTTTATGCAAATATCTCTACAGGGAGATAAGAATGTTCATGTACATAATGCCCTAATTCAACAATATGTTATGCTTAATGAAGCATAAATTATTAATATTGCCCAGTCAAACATAACAAACTATGTATTTATAGATAAATAATATACTAATATACCATTCTGTTCATCCATAATAATATACCATCCATATAGACAGCTGTATATTTCTTAATTTTCACTAAGTCGTCCTCCCTCCTGTGCCAAGACGATCTCAACTCTTAATTATCGATAATTAATGAAGTACACAGACCAAACCAACTCTGTGTCCATACAAATTGTCTATATAAGATAGTTATAATATTTTCTCAGGAATACGCCTTCGCATTCGAAGTGTCCAGGTATTTGATAAATGAGACTGATTACATCCCTTGGGGATCTGCGAACGCGGCGTTCGATTACTTGGATGTTGTTCTCAGTGGTTCCCGAGCATATCAACTGTTCCAGGTATGGCGCAATCAATATTATATATAAACACTTACGTAATTAATTAAATGATTTGGAACGCACAACCGAAACTACTTTGCTTAGACAATTTGGCATAAAGCGATTTTGGGGATTGTAGAGGATTCCTCATTTACAATATCTAAAATATATATTAGGATAATTTCTTTACAAAAAATCATTTAATTTCAATTATTTCCATATGTAACCGATTTTACTTTTGATTAACTGTTTCTTTTTCTGAACTGCTTATTTTGAATTTTCTTAACGCTACGTAGGTACGAAAATGTAGCATAAGATGAGTTTTCACTTATTCTTTTCAGAACTACGTACTAGGTCTTAGCGCGCCTTCTTATAACAGACTTGGTTTCCAACCAGCTAACAATGAGCAACACGTAACTGCCTTCTACAGAAATGTAATTTTGAATTTGAACTGTCGTTTTGGAAACCAGCATTGTGTCAACACATCGCAAGAATTGTTGCAAAATTTGAGGAATAATCCTAGTGAGTATAAAAAAATATATTATTTTTAGAAATTATTGTATTTTCTTAATCGTTTGAATACACTCAATATGCTACGTCTCAAAATATCTACTCTAATTTCTCATTGGGTGTAGATGGTGAATACAATGTCTTCACACTAGTTTCTATCTATCTATAGGGTGTGCTACCTGCTATTAACGGGAAAAGGCGTGAAACGAGCTTATATAAGCTTATTATCTGAACATCTAGAAGGATAAAGTGATATCATACTTTATGAAATAGTTGTTTTATAATATTTAAAATTATAGAAACCAAACTAACCTAAGAAAGACGTAATATCAGTTGATCCGTTGCCTATAAACTATTTTTGACTATGCATGTACAAAATACAATAACAAATGTTTTGTTTTTTATTTTAAAATATTTTATATACGACATTACAATTATAGGTCAAAATCTACACCCCGACATTCAGACCACAGTGTTCTGCTCCGGCCTTCGTGGAGGTAGCAGCGAAAACTTTAATTTCTTATGGAACAGATACTTGGCCAGCCAGGACTCGAGTGAACAGGCCATTCTGCTTAATGCACTCGGTTGTACTTCTAACGCCACCCTTCGTAACTTGTAAGTTTTTGTTATTGAAATATTTTGTTGAAAACAATATTCAAACATTTAGTTTTTTAACACAAATCTATATATATTAAACATATTGTTTCTTATTACTCTTCTAATAATCTTTGAGAATTTCAATGTTTCTCTAAGACCTAAGTTATCCATTACATCCAAAAAACGGAATTAAAAAAAAACTTTATCGTTTTTTTTAGCTATATGAACCAGGTGATTGACGATAATTCAAACGTAAGAGATCAAGACAGACACACCATCCTCGTGTCTATAATCAACTCTAGCCCAGCTGGCATGGAAGCAGCTTTGGACTTTATAATTCAAAACTTTGCACTCATCCAACCAACGTTAGTAAGCACTGTTTTTTCAGCTTCACCCATCCCTTCATCCTGCTTGTAGCAAGATAACCAGAGAGTATCTTAAATCAAGACAATCCGTAGAAAAAATAAAGTTAATTCGGATCAAGTTTCTAATATTCTAAAGATTTTGTCGAAATTACCAATTAATCATATATGTATTTTATTTAAATTAGTTTAACAACTGTATTATATCTTCCAACAGAGTTCAACAGCTTACTGGAACTACTAACATTCTTAACGCCTTGGGTAGAAGGCTCACCACACAGGCACACATTGAAAAGGTAATTAAAAAAATATTTATTACTAAATTTTAACATACTACGTTTTTGGTATTTTTAATTTGATAGTATATTAATGAAACTACTTAAGACTACAATTTCTTATTACGGTTGATTGTTTTATTAGACTGTACTCTTCGTACATGTAAAGAAAAGCTTCCCAAACTTTTGAAAAACACACATCAATAAATGGTAATTTCACAGATAATATTTAATTATATTTTTTTTATATTTCACAGATCCAAAATTTGGAAAATAGCCACGGCAACATTTTCTCAGCTGGTGAAATAGCTGCTATTGCTGGAATTAGAGAAAATATCCGTGCGTCTATCGCTTGGACTGAGAGCAATTATAATTTGGTCAATTCCTGGCTTGATGACAATTATGGAGACGGAGGTGATGATAGTGGAAACAGCGCTCATGGACTGGCATCTAGCTTCCTCATCATCATTTCTATATTCGCAACTATTTACAATCGTTAAATGAACATCTATTTATTATTGTACAATAAGTTGGTCCAATATTTTTTATACTGTACGCACAAAAGCTCATTATTACAAACCTTAATTAAGATTAAAATGTTAATATAATAATTAAGATGTATATTTAAACTAATTTATCTATTGTTAAATATTTATACATTATAATAAAAAAAATATTCTCTCATACTTTTTTTAATTCAACATCAATAAAACAATATGCCGCAGGTATAGCAATCTTTTTTATTCAATAGGGAACCTAGTTATGCACTCACCCAAACCCTCAGTATTAGGTTAAGCGAGATTATTCCGCTGGCTCAGCGAGACCACCGGAGTATTCCCATTATTGTTGTAAGCACTTTTATTGTTTCGTAAAATTCATGTTAAATGTCGCAATACATTATAACTTTTGTAATGCAAATACTTTTAACTTTAAGAATTAATATTGTTGTGATCTCCAAATCGATCAGACGTATTAAATAGTTTTAATTTAAATTAGTATTTTATTTTTAAAAAAGTAAATTCTCAATTAGAAAGTTTAACTACCTAGTGTTAAAACACTCCGTTTCCCACCTTTCGCCGATTGAGATAACTCATGTTCATTTTAAGTAGCGGAATTCTACGCCGCGTTTTACCTTGTTACCAGAGTGAGGAAATGAAAATATTAATAAATAATATACCCTGAGTGTGAATCGAACCCACAACATTCGAGTACAAGCACACACTTATGTCACATTGCCACGATTCATTATTGTATTAACGTTGATCCTTGCTTTGCCTACATTGATTGCTATGAAGCATGAAGTTAAAAAAAACCTATAATTAAATATCATATTTTTAGCTATCTACATTCTTTATATGCAATAATTTTATTGAGAAACGTATGAAAAGCGTAAGCAGAATGGTAATGCCTATCAAGATAAAATTGATATCTCAAATATCGTTATAGATAAACTGGATAACGTCAATCAAAGAATAAGGTGGCGGAGATGAATAATATAAAGTACTATACGCGTTGTTAAAAGTATTTGTTCGCTTTCAAATTGTTATTTGATGATGTCATGACAAAAATTATATTTAACATACTTAGTAGAAAAGTTGTATTAAGTTTCCTTTTACTGCGTAAAAGCTAAAATATTTATAGTAAAGTTAGTTTAAATGTTAATGAACATATTTTTGTAAAGGAATCCTAAATTATTACAACTATCAAATATGATACAAATAATAATATAGATATAAACTATACTATGTTGAGTTCTGCCACTGAGGTGTTAAATTCTGTCACTCTACCCTCAATGCCTCGAAATTTTGAGAAAAGTGAGGAACGAGGTGTCTTAACGTTTGTCATGAACATGTTCCAGTAGTCTGTGGTCTAATATAAGTACAGTTTAATTTTAAATGTGTAAAAATCGATAAAAACATCAATCTCTTACTTGGCGCGTTCATTGAGCAATTTTAAATATTTTTTTTATTACAATACTTTTATATACCACACAAATAAAAGTCACTTTTTGCTTATGAACCTTTATTCCTTGACCAGTGATACTTTATAAGTCTAGTCTTGATTAACTAACTGCATTGACAATATCCGTCCCTTCTATACCATCATTTGTCTGTCAAAGTGACAACTACCTTCTTTATTTTGGAAAAACCTAACACTTTTAATTAATGCATAAAATAATTTGTATAGCTTAATTTATTTATTTAACAATAACCAATAGTTAATAGCGTGGTTTGGTCATTACACTTGTAATGGTTGTCAGTTTGGTTAGCTCGAGGACTTCAATTATTTTCACTCAAAAGACAAAGCACGCAGTAAGCTTCATGCTCACTTGATGTCGTGCTTGCTCAATGATTGTAAAATGTACTGTAAGTGGAGAGCAGAGTGATTTACTACATTTTTTACCCAGCTAAATGCAGATATTTAAAAAAAGGAATAATATTGTCTTGGTTTCTAATTATTATAATTCATCAATATACTATCTTTTATATTTTACACAACTGGCCAATATTTTACCAAATATTTCACACACCTAATAATCAACTATTGAAAAATATTAAATCTTTTATCTCATCTCATCCAGTTGACACTATCGGTTCGTGTTAGTCAGTATCGGATTCGACCTATTTCGATTGGATTCACTGTTAGCTGTAGTAGTATTCTTATGGGACGTTGCGTACTGTGAATTCACCGGCCACTAGAAAAATGGCGCGGACTAAATATAAGAGTGGAATTGTTGTTTTTTTATGTATGCTACTTTTGAATTCCGTAAAATTATTGCCAATAGTTCGTTCACCAGTTTTAGAAACTACGGATACTATTTATTCAACTACAACTTTATATCAAGATGAAGTAAATTTAGAAAATGAAAGCAGTTTACTCGTGGAAGATGTAATATTGAGTGCTGAGACAAACGATACTATACAAAGAGTGGGGAGTAGAATACAATCACGACAAAATGTTAGGCCAGGTCAAACAGTCTTGAAGTATACCATCGAAATCAAAAGAAACGGTGACAGATTCGAAGGACGGGCTCTTATGGAAGTAAGACTTACTGATGAAACTAGAGAAGATGATATAATACTTAATTTGGAAGAACTCAGTGTACAAAGAGTGCGTGTCGGTATATTAACAGCGTCAAATTTAGTGGACACTCCTTATAGCATCGACGATGGTTTATTAGAAATTTCTCCCGCTCAAGCAGCATCGACGTATCAGGTCTTAGTGGAATATACTGCGAATTTCAGAAATGATGGTATTGGCCTTTATATTGGAAGATTTGATCAAATGTAAGTTAAATAAAAAATATTTTTTCATGTGATATTCGTGTTCATATTCAGTTCGGAATAAGTTACTGTTATTACTCGAATATACCAATATATATATTTTATTATATAAATTCTCTATTACATCTTTTACACAATCTAACCTTTATTTCTCAAGTACAGCAAAGAGCCTCTTGACTTTCTTAAAATACTTGTGCTTAGATCGCGACTCCGCTAATGAATTGTATTTTTCATTATAAAACTTGAGAAATATCTAATTTGTATTTTTTTAAGTAAGATTTTTTCGAAGGACCGGTTATACTATAAAAATGCGTCCTAATTGGTCTTATTGACACATTTAATCTGACGTTAAGCTACTTAAACCTACATTCTCTAAAAATGTTCTTAATATACACTATATATACTTTTATTTGGATTTTAGTAACTACATAGGTATGAACCTACACCCAACAAATGCCAGACGTGTTTTTCCTTGCATGGATGAATCAAATCTAGCAACGACAATAGCATTTACATTTGAAAATATGGAATACAGCAATGTAATTTTAAATTCAATGCTTGCAACGGATAGCCAGTACGTAAAATCAATGGTTATTTTTTAATATTTATTTTTAGTCTTATTGTTTTTGTAAAAATATTAAATCGTCCTCTTACCATCCCTATATAAATATATGCTCCTAATTTTTTCACCATCTACGAAAATTATGATAGTTGTGGTTCCAATTTAGTAGAATATATAGACATGTTTCAATTATTTTACTTATTCTAACATTTTTAAATAAAATTATATTTCATATATTATATGTTATTTTAGAACAGAATTTAGACCATTGGAAGGTCCGCCTCATCTTTGGGGAATGGTGGCACACAATTTCAATGTTTTGAACATTCCTACCGCAAATGTACATATATATACACGACCATTGGTTAGCATAGACACCGCGCTTACTTCAATAGCTGTAAATAACTATTACAATGCGCTTAATGAATGGACTGTGAAGCCATATTTAGAAATTACTAACGATCAAGATGGCAAAATGCATATTATAGCCGTTCCTGATATTTCACGCGATTGGACTGCATTATCTACAGTGTGTATTTGGTAAGTACAAAAGTATCTATTTTTTATTTCTTTGTTTTATGCGGTAATCATTAGAAAAAAGGTTTATAGTAAATTTACATTCGCCCTGACACTTACTGTTTTTAAATATAAATAATAACATTTTAAAGTTTCCACTGTCATGTGATACTCAAATATCTGATAATAATGTAATTTATCTTGTCTTAGAATTGCTATGTCCAAATATACATTGGATATTAGCTTCGTGTTTTTAAGAAAAATAATAATGTAACCAAACTATCGCATTATATTCGTGCTTGGTTCAAACAAAAAGTACGTATTCATAATTTAAAACAAATGTTACTATAATAAATGATGAAAGTAGTCTATGCAGAATAGTAAAATTTACTCTTTTGAGACAAGATAGTTGTGATAGTTGTGATAGTTGTCGGTTTCAACTTCAGAAAAATGGTGGAAGTTAAGTAAGGGTGCGATGTGTTACTAGCTTCTACGATAATTTGAAAAGAAAAACATAATAAATTATAAAAACAGTAAAAAAGACAGTGCTATCTTCCTAAAGTTTATAATAAGCTACAACTGAATGTACAATCATATTTTTAGGGAGCCTTATATGATCATGGAGAACAATAATGCTTTCAAACATAGAAAAATAGGTTTAGTGACCATTGCCGAAGCAATGTCGAGACAATGGTTTGGATATGTACTATATCCAGACAACTGGCGACATCAGTGGGTTCTCACTGGATTAAATACCTATGTTGCTTATGATATTGTTAATGATGTAAGTAGTAACAAATTTATTAAAATAATGGTAATTGAATAATTTGACATATAATTTTATTTTAAATGTATAAGAAAAATTAATTAAAACAAAATCCATACCATTTTTATTATTAAAATGTTATGAATAAATTAACCAAAAAACTTATACAAACGAGGCGGTCAGTAAACTAATTCTTATGTAATTAAATTTGTATAATTTATTATTATTATTTTATTAGTTCCAGACTGATGTAAATGGTCTTGACGAATCATTACTAGATATGACTACAATATTCACAACTGATGTAATACAAGAAGGACTTTTGATAGACGCTTATGAAACTACGAAGTCAATAGATTACGGTTCCAATATTTTCGAAGAAAATGAAATCAGATTTCATATTAATGGTGTAATGAAGTATAAAGCTGCAGCATTATTAAGAATGTATAGAATTATTCTCGGTGAGCAAGATTTAATAAAATCCGCAGCAAGGGCGTTGTTAAGAAGCAGGTGAGAACTCAAATATGATAGTACATTTTTATATACTAAATATCTTATGTCGTTATGTTTATTGGTTTCAAATTCGCTATATCTTGGTTATATTATCAATTTGCCAAGTATACGGTTCATCCATTTATTTTAAAAAGAAGAAATTTTACTTGAGTTACCGTATTTATACGACACATGTAAATAAGAATATAACAGGTGAATATATCAGCTGATTGTACATTGAATTTTTTCATGAAAATTATACCAACATAGGTCCTTGGAGCCAGTAAATGCGCAAAATTTCTATGAAGCACTATTAAGCGTGCAGGTTCACGAAGATGTAGTGGAACAGCTTGAAACTTGGGTAAATAATAAAGGCTATCCACTTGTAACCGTAACACTTCGGACCCAAGGAGTTATTCTTATACAGGTATATATCTCCCTTTTTTTTGAATGCAGTAGAAATAAGAGCTAGAAATGTAAAATACAGATTAGTATAGAGTCTCTATAGCTTGCTGTCTAGAAATATCATCAATTAATTTCTACAACGTACTTTGAAGACTGTATTCATTTCAAAATGGACCCCTTAATTACTTAATTTAGTCAGTAAGATTCAGGCACCGCTCTGAGCTGAAAGGTGAGAACCTTGCAAAGTGATGAGCCCAGCACGATGAATCCATGGAATTCTAAGTAATTTTCTCTCCCAATGTAGAAATTTGTTTAAATATACTCGGAAAAGAAACAAACAAACGTTAATAAACACTGTAAAAGATAAATTATAGTGATATAGTTCTAAATTTTTTAGGAACGTTTCGGTTTCTCACCAGAGATACAAGTTGACTTTGTGATTCCAATATCATATACAACTAGCGTCAATCCCAATTTCACTAATATATATGCATTAACAATGATGACAAATTCAGAAATTTTAACTTTTAATTTGGGTGAAGAAGATTGGGTTATAGTGAATCTTCAAGGGCAAGGTGGGTTACAATAATAAATAAATGTTTATTTCTTATAAATAATAATATATTATTTATAATTATTCATTTAATTAGGCGGGCTTACAATACCACAATTAAATAATAAAATGTAACAAATTGAATTTAACCTACTTATAACAATTGTATAAAACTTGGCGGTAATTGGTAATGTGAACCTTGATAGTTAACTGTTGTCAACTACCAAATGAAATGGTATTACTAAGCTGGTCTAACTGATGGAGCCAGGACCTGAATATTGGAACCCTTGAGAAGTTACTAGTAAACCAGCAAATTCTTGCACTTGTACTACTAGTGTAGTTTTTTCATACTTTGTATTATTTGTTGTCGGATGTCGGAATTATTTCTATTATAAATCAAAAGTAACCGTAAATTTTCAGGTTTTTATAGAGTCAACTATGAAACTGAATTATGGGAGAGGTTAATTGAAGCTTTAGGTGACCCTGACCGTAGAGGAGTGATTCATCCGCTTAATCGTGCTACAGTAAGTTTTTAATTATCGTTACGATTAAATTAATTAAAATATTTAATGAAACACAACCTCAGTAAGAGTTGTTCTATATGGTGGGACGTATTTGTTGACTTTTAATAAATATTGAAAATTGAAGTACGCCTCGTCCACCGTCCATCGTCCTCCAATCAGGGAAATAATAATATTTAAACTTCTTTTATTTATCCGTTTTGATAAGACAAGCCGTGGCGTAGAGGTGCGCTACCCAATATGGGTATTCTCGATTTCAGATAGAAAGCGGCGAATGGAGCGGTCTACACTAGATTCTCGCTGCCTATATTGTTATATGCATGTGTATTTGAAAAATAAATCATATTGCTACTCTTTCAGCTCATCGACGACTCTCTTAACTTGGCTCGTGCTAACAAACTAGATTATGATATTGCACTGCAAGTAGTGTTGACAATGGAACTTGAAATTGAATACGCTGCTTGGAAGGCATTCGTTAGAAATATGGACTTCTTGAGAAAGCGTTTAGTTCCATACGCATTAGACGATGACGATCTGGACGACGATATATATTTGGTAAATCTCAATACCTTTGTTATATTTAGCAGGTGTCCTTTCAATGATAACGATTATAACTTTTTAATAATTTTTGATTTGATAATTTTGAATTTTGATTATAACTTATTAATGTTAGTGGTTATTATTTTAGTTTTGTACTATATACAAGTTATATACTACATAACAAGTAAATTTAAAGTAATTAAGTATTGTATAAGCACAAATTTATATAAATGGGATGAAGTTTTTTTTTTGTAAGAATTAACATTAATTAATTTATTTTTTATTTAAATTGGATATATAGTTTTTCATACTTAGATACGATTGATCTTCTTAAAAATAATTTTCAAACAAGCGTGGATTGTGGATTTGATTCCCACTCAAGGAAATTAAATTTTTAATATTTTGTCGGTCTGGTAAAGTGGCAAAGCACATCGTTGAATACTCAATGCCTCCAGAGTTCGGTGCAAAGTGGGGAATGGAAGTATGTTAATGGGGATGGTATATCTTAACACTGGGGTCTGCAGGTTCCCTTTGCTTACCCTACTATGTCCAAGATACAGCGTAAAGATAAAAAGATAGTTTAGCACTTATAGCATAATAAATAAATGTAATTTTACTTACTATAGAGAATGATTCGAAGGACAATCCTTGAATTTGAAGATGAAATTGGTTTCTATCCTCAAGCAAACGTCGAACCGGCTATGATTTCTCTTACCCGTGGGCTAGTTATGGATCACGCTTGTCGCGCAGGATATGATCCGTGTATAGCGGCAGCCGTGGATTTGTTTTATGATCCCAACAACAACGATGTAGTGTAAGTATATTTTTTTTAATTTCGAAATATAAAATACTTTATTTCCTCGAGTGGGAATCGAACCCACAACTTGTCGCGTTTAAAGTCACACGCTTGGGGTCCTACGCATTGACTTCATTTAGTATTAGAGACAGAGAAGAGAGGTGATTTTTTTCAATTTTAAGTATATATTTCTCGTAGGAATCCTAATATACCAGCCGACTTAAGGCCAGCAGTCTACTGCACCATGGTTAGCCAAGGGGACCAAGACGTCAGAACAGCTCTAACAAATCGCTTGAATCTAGAAACATCAAGATATGAACGACTTGTAATATTAGAATCATTGGCTTGCTCCCAAGATGGTGCTTTTATTAACTCGTAAGTAATGTTATATAGAATAGAACCATTTGTATTATAAATAGGTAAATAANGAAGGACAATCCTTGAATTTGAAGATGAAATTGGTATCTATCCTCAAGCAAACGTCGAACCGGCTATGATTTCTCTTACCCGTGGGCTAGTTATGGATCACGCTTGTCGCGCAGGATATGATCCGTGTATAGCGGCAGCCGTGGATTTGTTTTATGATCCCAACAACAACGATGTAGTGTAAGTATATTTTTTTTAATTTCGAAATATAAAATACTTTATTTCCTCGAGTGGGAATCGAACCCACAACTTGTCGCGTTTAAAGTCACACGCTTGGGGTCCTACGCATTGACTTCATTTAGTATTAGAGACAGAGAAGAGAGGTGATTTTTTTCAATTTTAAGTATATATTTCTCGTAGGAATCCTAATATACCAGCCGACTTAAGGCCAGCAGTCTACTGCACCATGGTTAGCCAAGGGGACCAAGACGTCAGAACAGCCCTAACAAATCGCTTGAATCTAGAAACATCAAGATATGAACGACTTGTAATATTAGAATCATTGGCTTGCTCCCAAGATGGTGCTTTTATTAACTCGTAAGTAATGTTATATAGAATAGAACCATTTATATTATAGATAGGTAAATAAGAAAAGTTTTTGTCAAATTCAAACAGTGCAAAGGAAACGTTAATTGGAGCATTTATTTTAAAAATATATTATAGGAGTCCAAATAATAATAAAATATACTCATGTGTCTACTTTAATAATAATATAATATAACTAACTACAAGTAACTTTACAGACTACTGCAAGAAACAATCATCGCGACCGCGCCTTACGCTACAGAGGAGAGATCAAAAATATTCGCTGCTGTCGCTAATTCAAATTTCGACAACGCGAACCTTGCCTTGAGATTTATGACTAGCAATACAAATAACATAAGAAATATGTAAGTTATTATTATTTTTTAGCTTCACGCTGTCCGCCCCACATAGTAGGTTTATTGTTGCTGAAAATCTGTTTTGGTCTTGATCTTACATCTTCGCAAGACCAAAATGAAAGAAAAAGATATAGAAAATAAGTTAATAGATAGAGATAAAGACGTAATTAAACTTTGAAAAATTGCTCGCATGTATAAGAGTAATCCAGTTAAAAAAGTGATATTAGAAAATGTGTAAGAATCGGGAAAAAAATCGATTCATTCAAATTATTAATCAATTATTTATTTTAGGTATGGTGGTCCTGAGAAGCTAGAAGAAATTATTTATATTTTAGCAGATAATATGGTCACTGCTGACCTCTCTATTGATGTAAGTTACATTTTTATGATACACATAATATGCAGATTAAGATTTCAACTATTTTTAAAACACCAGTTATTGAAAAGACTACTAGAATTCAATATAAGTATGATATTCAAATTTTATCAAAACAAAAAATACCAAAAATCTTACTACTTCTAAATCTATTTACAGTTTACGAACTGGGTGAATTCATTAGAATCTATAAGCAATCTACAAGATTCTGACCTAGTCGCAGGCGACGCGAGAGCGAGAGTCGCTCAGAACCTTGCGTGGAACAACAACCTAATGGAGCAAGTGTACGAGTGGATCGACGAGAACGATGCACCTACATTATTTGTATCTAGTTTCTTAATATCTATAGCTGTATTTATTTCTTTATTTAATCACTAAATTATTATTATTTTTCCTTATTATAATAGTTTATATTTAATCACTAAAATATTATTATAGATTATTATTATGTTAGTTTATTGGGGTTACTTTAAATAGTTTTTTTTATTAGTATAAGACAGATATTGTAAGTTGATAGATTTTTGATACTCATTGCTATCGTCTTCGATAGTATATTTAGTTTCAAATTTCTATAATTGAAAGTTTAAAATGGATTTTTGTTTTAAAAATCATTATTAGAATGGATATATTTAATAATTAATAATAGTTGTAATAGTTTTAAGGTATTTTCTTAATAATATTTAATCGTATTTAAAGGAACTCGTCAGTTTTGCACAAAGTGAATTATTTATAAGTAAGATTTTTTTTATTCTAATTTAATAAGTTACAAGGATTAATAATTATATTTAATACTAAGATTCTAATAATTATTATATGTCAGTATAAGGTAAGCTTAAGTTTTTTTACTGCATTTTCACTCACATTTATAACTTGTAAAAGTTATAAATTGACATGAAGATTTTAAAAATGAAGCAAATGCGTCCTCTTGCTTCGTTTTTAAAACAATAAAACACGTCAATGTATTAAAATTAGGAATATTTAATCAATAAATATTATTTTTAATTATAAGTTAAATAAATTAATTTTATAAAGTAATAACTTAATCTATGTAATATGTACATATTACAAATAATAAATAAATATAGAATAAGAATAATTATTTTTATTTTTAATTTATAAGTTACTTAATTTGACTAGAATATATATTGTTTAACTTGAATTAAAGCTTTAAAAAACTATACGCAATATGTAAAAGATATGATATAACAGAAGTTTTTGTAGCTTCACGTTATTCCCGCACATAGAAGGGGAGGCAGAAGGAAATTGGAAACCTAGAGAGAACCTAGAGAATCTAGTGTAAAGACACTCTGTATCTCAATTTCCGAGATATTGTGAGGAAATATAAATACAATATTGAAAATAAATAAAAAGTTTAAAAATCATTGTTTTACGTTCTATAAATGCTCATATATCTTTCACACAGCGACGAGTTACAGTTTTATTACATGTAAGGCACTTCTTTTTTGTTAGTTTATGTTTTTTTTCTTACAGCTGACTTTTAAGGAATGTCAATTAAAATCCTATTAAAATTTCGAAAAAAGTATATAAAGGAAATATTAATTTTAGGCAGTTACTTATTACAATAAATATTTAAGGTAAATAAATTACAATTAGGTACTCGTCTATGTACCGTATACATTTTATATATTAAAAATAAAATTTAATAATATTCCTATAGCTAGAAGACCAGATGCAACTATTAATTCCTCTCCTTTATTAACGAGTTTTGACGTTGTAATCGTACTCTGAAACAAATAGGTACATTATTATATAGATTTTTTAATAGTAAAAGGAGTATCGATCACATCACTTTTAAATAATAACCCGAGATTAGCGCGTTCAAAGAACGACTTTTTTCTTCATTGTCTTTGGATACTAGCATTTAAATACAATATATAAAGTTAAATAAACGAGTAAATATTAATATAAATAAGTAGGGTTAAATATCAATATTCACAATATTTTTAGTAGCGAATCTTCCTGACAACTTATTACTAAAATATACCAAAAAAAATATACTAGTTCCAGTGTCTAAGATGTCTGAGTTGAAGACATTGAAAGAGAGGAAAATGAAAATAATTTAATTATTTTCCCGAGTGCATTGAACCCATGAAAGTTACCTCAGTCGTTGTAGATGTAGTTGTGGTCCTCACAATGTTAACAGGTCTGGGTTGTCCGACAGGTATTCTATAGAAAAATCTATTTTCATTTCGCCTGCAAAATAATAATATGTAAATTAATTATATTGATAAATACAATACCCACATTTTTTAATGAAATACATTTTACTTAAATAAAAATTAATACTATATAGTCCGCGAGGTCACATACATATAGTGTAAATTTTGGCCTAAACTTTCGAGCAAGCACAATAACGTTGACATCAGTTAATAGAAATGAAATATATGTGACCAAATAGTAAAAACGGGAAAAGAAAATCATTGACAATATGCTACGACGGCCTCTAGCGTTTTTTCTTTTTATAAAAATATCTCATTTAATTGTTCTTATAACACTCTAAGTTAATCAAGTACGATTTGAACTTGGAGTCGATTAATCCTTTGCTTTATGTAGTTTAAGTCATGAGTTTGTATACGTAGGTACTTAAATCTACCATAGTACCTTGGGCTCTTTACGTTATCTTTGCCCATCATCATGGATACTACGAAATCGAAGGTCTATCACTGATGTCCCCTTTCTCTTACATTTGTACTTACATATTATGTTCAGCGGTAGTTTTATCTTCCAGTTCGAAAATATTTGCGTCAGTTTTTATTACAAATCGATTGTCTTGCATTACGATATAATAGCATGCTTCACGTAGATCTGGATTCAACCTGAAATATACTAATGTTTTACTGTTGTTTATATTAAGACATTTTCCGCCAGCTAGGTTTTTTCCCAGACCTTTTCTGTTAATAAAACCAATTAATAAATTAAAACCTTTATTTTATTTGGGGCGAAGAGGCACAGGCAAATGACTGTAAACACGAATGATAGGGGATTCGATTCCATCTCAAGGAAATTTTATATTTTTATTTCCTCTCACTGGTAACCCATGCGAAGCTAACACTAGGCTCNATGAAAGTTACCTCAGTCGTTGTAGATGTAGTTGTGGTCCTCACAATGTTTACAGGTCTGGGTTGTCCGACAGGTATTCTATAGAAAAATCTATTTTCATTTCGCCTGCAAAATAATAATATGTAAATAAATTATATTGATAAATACAATACGCACATTTTTTAATAAAATACATTTTACTTAAATAAAAATTAATACTACATAGTCCGCGAGGTCACTTACATATAGTGTAAATTTTGGCCTAAACTTTCGAGCAAGCACAATATCGTTGACATCACTGCTTAATAGAAATGAAATATATGTGACTAAGTAGTAAAAACGGGAAAAGAAAATCATGGACAATATGCTACGACGGCGTTTTTTCTTTTTATAAAAATATCTTTGAATTATTGTTCTTAAAACACTCTATTTAAGCTAATCAAGTACAATTTGAACGTGGAGTCGATTGATCCTTTGCTTTATGTAGTTTTAGTCACGAGTTTGTATACGTAGGTACTTACATATATCTACCATAATATCTTGGGCTCTTTACGTTATGTTTGCCTACCGTCATCGACACTATAAAATCGAAGGTCTATCACTGATGTCACACCCTTTCTCTTATATTTGGACTTACATATTATGTTCAGCGGTAGTTTTATCTTCCAATTCGAAAATATTTGCGTCAGTTTTTATTACAATTACAACATTGTCTTGCATTACGATATAATAGCATGCTTCACGTAGATCTGGATTCAACCTGAAATAAACCAATATTTTACTGCTGTTTATATTAAGACATCTTCCGCCAGCTAGGTTTTTTCCCAGACCTTTTCTGTTAATAAAACCAATTAATAAATTAAAACCTTTATTTTATTTGGAGTGAAGAGGCACAGGCAAATGACTGTAAACACGAATGATAGGGGATTCGATTCCATCTCAAGGAAATTTTATATTTTTATTTCCTCTCACTGGTAACCCATGCAAAGCTCACACTAGGCTCCTAGGTTCCCTCTACCCACCCTGATATGTGCTTGATACAGCATGAAGCTAAGACTATTTTATAAAAAAACGTAAAAATGTATTATTGCTTACCTGGTCTTATAAAAATTCTCATAATGCTCTCTCATATCATTCAAACATGGTCTATATTTAATTTCACAAGCAAACTCCACAATTTTACTTCTAAATAGTCTTGTCTTCGGATGTTGTTCAGGATTTACTATTAGTCTTCTATACATAGTTGACACCTTACTTTGCATAAATTGCTAAAAAAATATTATATATTTTTTACGTATCTGGTTAAATAAAAATAAGCAAGAGTTGCATATAACTAGCATTCTAAGTGCCAGATATAAACTCTGACCGCAGGTACAATGGGTAGCCAAGATTTCGATTTCTTTCATATTTTCCTTTTTAAAGTATCCAAACTAAACGTATATATCTATATTGAATATAAAGGCAACAAAAAACATCTGTCATAAAAAATAAATCATCCTTGAGTTCCACTATTAACCATTTAGTAACTCTGAGTAACGCAACGCCTCTAGAATTCGGCGCAAAGGGGGGAACAGAGTTCCTTAGCACTAGGCTCCCTATCCTGCTACCCTGCTGTGTGCGGGATACAGCGTGAATCTGATTTAATTTTATATTTTTTACTTAAGATTAAATAAAAACTAAATAAAATTATCCACACCTGCCATTCTCCATACAATGTTTTCGTCATTTTCACATCTTCCTTCTTTAACAATTCAAATCCTGATATAGCGGAGTCCCATACAACCAAACTCGTTTCTTTATTCAAATAATCCAATACATCTCTAGCTATATCCTCATGTAAATCTCCAGCAGCGTATAAAGCGAACACGTCATTGACTATCTGGAATTTGTTCGTGATTTTAATATTAAAAATAAAACTGGTCGAGTGCGTACTGCAAGTTTTCATTTCTTTCCAAAGAGAATGAAGGTTATGGTTACTCGGCAAATTTCGTACAATATTGTACACATAGTATTGCCTTAGTTTTTTTGTGCTGAGATTATATTCTATTGAGATTATTTGGCATTATAGATCTGGATATTAATAAACCAGTTAAGTACGAGCCGGACTCACACTCAATCGGTTATAGGTATCGCGATAGTTATGGGTTCGTCTCCACTTCGGGGAATAATTATTTTATTAATTATTTTCATATTAATAATTATTTTCATGCGATCCTTTAATACAAATCTGTCTCGAATTCAACCGAAAATCAGAGAACGGGTCATCAAGGTCACTAGAATCTCTAGAAACAAGGTAGGCACCTTGTTAAGCTGGAAAAATAATACACACCTGGGCTCTGTTTAATTCATTAATAGAGTTGTGACCTTCTTTAAGAGTCTTTGCTATCAATCTCCATGTTTCTGTATCGTAATTCACTCTATAGTAACCTGTAAAACATTTTATATTCTGAGCTAAAGTATTGGAACAGATTTTATAGCAAATGTTAATTGTTTCCACTCAGGGGAATGAACTATTTAGATTTCCTCGCTCTGGTGATATAAACAAAGCGTGGCGTTAAATTCCGCCACTTAATATCTCAAAAATAATGCGATGCGTGTAAAAAAGTATCTCAAAACTTGGTATCGTCTGCCTGGGTCTGCCATTCCAATCCTTGTGAAGGTACTAGATACTATTTCAACCCAATTAATCGAATATATTTTAATATTCAAATTATATTTTAGAAAATCAGAGAATGCAACGATTTTGAATAAAAAAGTTTTTAATTAATAGAATTGTATTGCCAATCATACAGTAATTAGAACTCGTTGCCTGTGGCTTGTGGTTTGCTTGAAAGCGAAAACCAGTTAAAGAGGTGGTAGACCAGTTGCTATTCATATATGTACATTTAGGTATAATATGATATGTCTATACTAATATTATAAAAACAATATCATGAAGTACTCTAACTACTCTCTACTCTAACTAAAACTTTTTGTTTTCAAATTGAAAATAAAAAGTTTTTTTGAGTAGGTTCGTGGCTGTCAATCGAGCTAAGAATTATTTTTGTGTTAAATAACCCATTTATCGACGAAGGCTATTTGTTAACCGACTTCTGTAAGAAAAGGAGGTTATCAATTCGACTGTATTTTTATTTTATTTTTTATTTTTTATTTTTTTTTATGTTTGTTACCTCATAACTTTTGACTGGGTGAACCGATTTTGAAATTTTTTTTTTGTTTGAAAAGTGAAGCTTCCCGAATGGTCCCATTTTTTTTTTGGTTCATGTCTGACAATGGTATCTATGAGACAATCACATAAGTCTTAAATTTGCATTAGGTATGTGCGCGACAAATAGACGAATAACTCAATGTCGCGCNATTAGAACTCGTTGCCTGTGGCTTGTGGTTTGCTTGAAAGCGAAAACCAGTTAAAGAGGTGGTAGACCAGTTGCTATTCATATATGTACATTTAGGTATAATATGATATGTCTATACTAATATTATAAAAATAATATCATGAACTACTCTAACTACTCTCTACTCTAACTAAAACTTTTTGTTTTCAAATTGAAAACAAAAAGTTTTTTTGAGTAGGTTCGTGGCTGTCAATCGAGCTAAAAATTATTTTTGTGTTAAATAACCCATTTATCGACGAAGGCTATTTGTTTCGATGTAACCCATTGTACCTGCAATTAGAGTTACGTGGACCACTCAGTACGTGTCATGTGTCATACGTAACTCTTATATATATTTAGCTGTGTGAAAGAAATCGTAGGCAGTATATATTTATATTTTTCTTCATTCATTTTATTTTTCGTCTGTTTGTTTGTAAATAATATAACAACTAATTCTGTATCTAGATTGCTACAAGGTATCTTGCCAATATTGATCAAGGCTATTCTATAATAGTCGTTTATAAAAGTATTATGTTAATTTATTATTATAACTCAGTCTTTAATTAAAGGATAAAAACCAATCGATATAATATTTATACTCAGAATATATTATAATAATTGATTTCACAAAGTGAGGGCTTGTGGTCAGCATTCGGCTGAGCTATCAAAATTCGATATACATTTTTTTTACCTTAAATATTTTTTGATCTTAATAATACTTCAAAAAACTATTTAGCCAATAATAATTTTAAGCCGCAAAAGATCTCTTTAATGACAAAATGACCGAGTGATACTCGAGAAAACAAAACAGACGTTACGTGGGCGGACATAGTGACTGTACCATATTAGATACAAGGTATAGAATAAAAAATAAAATTTGAATTTGAAACTTAATAAATTATTTTTTAACACCACTGTGGCTGTGTGACGATTAAGGGTTCAAATCTCAATAAAGTACACAAGTACGGTGTTAAACGCAGTAATTAAATAATTATAACAAATAACGACAGTTTTTTATAGTTTATTCTAAATAATAACATTTCTGGAAACCACTAACAGTGCGTATACGATCTGCATATTTTATAAACATTCATTTTTATTATTACGCTTTAGGCGTCACGCTGTACCCCAAATATACAAGTGTAAACCGAGGGAACCTAGCGTTAAGACACTTGCGTCCAATTTCCACATCATTGCATTTTGAGTGGCACTCAACGGCACACTTCATCTTATTACCAGAACAAAGAAATGAAAGTTATTAATATCCCCCGGGAATCGAACCCACAAGAATTATATCATATTTTAATATTCATATTGTGTTTTTACTCTAGTGTAGAATTGCCTCTACACTGCGTAGGCGCAACAGAAATAGACATTCGGTTTATAGCTAGCTACGAGTATATCAAGGATATGTGCTAGTGTGCCAATGCTAAATTTCAAGTTCAAGTCACTTCCTTATTGTAATCTATAAGTAATAATACTTCATATTATTGTTTAATATAGATAAATATGTTTAAACAATATTTTTTTTTTCGACTCCTATATGGTATTTCGGGTGATTGAAAGAATACGTGATTATTTTTATCTTCACGCTGTATGAATGGTAGGTAAGGCAGAGTGTTAAGCACTCAGTTCTCCACTTTCTCATTGACGTTGTTTTTTTAGTGTCGGAAGCCAACGGCGCTGTATTTACAGATACCGTGGAAAATGAGGAACGGAAGTGTGTTATTGAGGCTCGACATTCCGAGCCTCATTAAGACTAGTTCCCAGATTCTCTCTGCTTTCTTTGCTATATGCGGGATAAAGAGTAAAGCTATAAAATATAAATCATGTAATTTTATTACCTGACGCGTTTCTGTTTAAAATTATCCAACCATTGTTAAGATTTTCTCTAAACGTATAAGTTTGCATACCAATAGTAAATTTTGGTTGGTAGCAATTGAAGCAATTTTCATTATTCTGCACTATATACGATATGGGAATGAGGTAGTTCGAATCGATCTTTTCGTGTTCGACAAAGCTGAATTTTCTCTGTAAAAAAAAGTATAACTAAAGTATAAATTGACCACACCCCAGGGTCAGTAAAAGGAGCCTAGTGTAGTTCTACCAGAATTTGTTAATGGTGAAATCGGGAATTGAAAAATTATTTTAATATATTCGTTCCCTCAATTAAGAATCAAATCCACAGCCTTCAACCATGTTTACAGCCAGATGCTATTCCACTACGGGACAATAGCAAATCACGACTACTAACTGTTCGTAAATAAACCTACATGCAAATTATGTAAAAATTGCACGTATACAAATGACAACTTATTATATGATTGACAGCATAATATACATATGTATGTTTGGCCAGACATAAATATTCTATAGTACTACAAAACAATATAGTACTAGAAATAGAAACATTTCTGGAACTGAAAAATTTTTACTTCAAATGCCAGGTATATTTGATGTTATTTTAAAAATACCTGTTTCAATTGTATGGCATTTGGGTTTCTATCTCGAAAAACTTGAACGTTAACAACAGGATATCTTGATTGATGGAACCAAGAATTTAAAACTCTGGAGGAAGTTGATCCATTGAAAAATTGATGAAGACATTCCACAGTGTCAAGGTCTAAGCTTGTCATGAAATCTGCTAGTGATATGTATTGACCTCTCCTGGAAAATAAAAAAAAAAGTTTTTTATGTAATAAATACAAGTAATAAATTATTTTCTTATCGTAAAGCTAAATTTTCCAAAAGTAATGGTTTAAAGCTTAGATATTATTGAAGAGACTAGGGGCAAAATGTCATCATAGTAGAGATTTTTTACGAATTTAAAAATCGTCTCAATTTTTTAATATAATTCATTTGGTATATAGCCCACATAAGGGCAGATGATGCGTTTCTATTGGGAGTAGGGTAGGGAGAGGAAACGTAGTGATAAGGAAGCGAGGAGTCGCTTCTACTTTCAATTATTAATTTAATAGTAAATTATTAAACTTACTTGCTGTTTATATATTTTACTAAAGCCTGGTGAAACTTTTCAGAGCCTAGCCAGTTTTCTACCATCCAAAGTAACGATGCTGTCTTCATCGTCACCAATTCCTTATATCTCGAAGGTATTTCTATTGCCAAGGTACGAATAAAGATAGCCAAAGCCGGCGTAGAGTGATGCCAGTCAACTGCCATAGCTTTGTGTTTCATTTGTATGGCATAACTATTGATAGATTGACGGTGTCTTGATAAGTCGCCATGATTATACTAAAAATAAATGTCTAAGATTAACTGCGAAGAATACCAGACGCATATAGTTTTTATCTTTGAAAGATATTATAAGATGTTTTTAATGGTTATAATAATAATAAATAATAGAAAGTCTATATAAAAATGTATTTAACGAGATTAAAAATGATCGTAACGTTTTAAAATATTTTAGTTTAAGTTTAATAATAATTTTAGTACCTAATTAACAACTTTTATTTCAGCTTCATGCTATATTCCCTATTATGGCAGAGTGAACCTAGTGTGAATATAATAAGTTCTCCGCTTTCTACCTAAATTCGCCGAAATGAAAATACTACATTTCGCTCTACGTATTCCCTGATTGGGGATCGAACCCATAACAATCACGCTCCGCGACGATTTCTTCGAGTCTATTTTTTTTTATACGTTCTTCACATAATTCACTTACTTGAGCCAACAAATAATAGGCGAGATAAGTAGCGACGCCTTCCTTAAACCATTCTTCCTTCCATCGAGTGCGTTGTAGCTCTCCTGGGTTCCCAAGCCAAATGCGACTTAACTGTTGAGCCAGTTCAAATGTCATACGTTCTACTTGTTTTATACTTGTATAATTGTAAATATCTGCTAGTCTGTTGTTTCTAGAAATGAAAATGTACTATATTTATTTATATATATTATATATAGAACATATGTAATTTTAATGTTTTTTTTTTACTTTCACATGGTATGCCTCCCCACAATGTATAATAATTTAATAGTAAGTAAAAATACACTTTTTTTAGATTAGTTATTATTTGAATGCCTTGATTAATGTCAAATAAGAACAAGGCTTGGTAAGTAATTGTTAAAAATAATATAAAGCTGCACAAATAAATAAATTTGATAAAGTGTTGTTAAAGTCTGTAAGGTTATAATAACATATACATTACGTGTGGATCACATAAAACACCTGCTCCTTACTATTTGACCTTAATATTGTTTCTAAAAATATTTAAGGTCTAAATTGAATATATATTTAGTTATGGGTTCGATTACTACGCCGTCGACGGCATACGTCCGCAATGTATCCCGTGAAGTTGACAACTTCAAATTGTACATCCCGTTAAAATACAATCCAAAATTGATACGGGTTCCGTATCAGTACCTACACGTACCAACTCGTACTTGGTCGATTTTTTTTATATATTTATCGTGCAAACCAACATTTATTATAAGAAAACATTGATTATAACTTAACACTTACCCATTTGTAAGCAGATTCCAACTTCCAATTTCATAACCATCCAAGATTTTTGGAATACCAACTATATTTATTGGTTCATACATAAGAGGCCGATTTATACCAGCATATTCATGAATAAGATTAATAATGGATATTCCGAAATGCAATATAAAATTGTAATGCTTGAGATAATGTACGGGTCCCCATACTCTCAATGTGTCGTTGGTACGTTTGGCCGAGATCTGTCGATAGCCGAAGTTGGAGTGGTGAAAGCCGACCTGGTGCTGAGCTACTTGAGGAGATGATATGAATTCGATGATCGTGTATTTGTCTTCAGATCTAAAAAGTGAAATTTTACTTATATACAGTGGTTTAATTTTCGCTTATCTTTCTTGCAGCACAGCAGCGGTACTTTAAATGAGAGAGAAAGATATTTGATTGTTAAGATACAGCTTTAGGCACGTCAGCGATAAAAAAATATGATCTTATTTAATTGTTATATCCATATCTCTCTTATATATTTATTACCCAACCTCAACCTCCATTTTCACGCAGCGGCATAGACTATACTCGTATATACTATGGTTGTGGATTCAATTCCCACTCGAGGAAAGGAGGGTCCCTCTGCTTACCCTGTTATATTCGAGAAGTAATAGAACCTAAGAAATAATGTAACCTCCAAAAGGAAACTATCATCCAAAGAACTAGCAACACCACCATATCATGTCACTTGAAATCTTGTACCTACAAATAGAGTGAACTTAGCAAGCTTTCTTCAAACCATATTTTTAATATTCTCACAGATATGGTGTGTCAATTATTTTTTTGTACACATCCGGCACTTTTGACTTTCATCTTCATAGCTTAAATGGTCTTGTCCTTCTTAGAATTAGAAATTGTTACCAGCTCTTTGATATAATTGATCACATTTACTTTGTATCGTACGCTCGAAGTGTGAGCGAGTTTTTGACATTAATATTTTTAGTGTTCTTATAATATAAAGATACTATCGGTGTCATTATAAGAAATCCTATCAAAAATATAAACGTGATATTCGTGTGTCGTTATCGACTTTTAGAAAACTCTATGGATTTTACATGATCCATTTAGAAAAAATATATTTTACCCAACTCAACTATTATTTTAATATTATCCTATTCATATTAAATTGCCCACAAAAAATGTAAATTTTGTTACTAATAAAATAATTCAATAAAGAATCGCTTTAAAACACACCGACCCTCTCTTTGCCCGTATAAGGTAACGGATTGCGGTAGAAACGATGTCAGTTATTGTGCCTTAGGGCCCTTAGGTAAGAGTATCATCTAAATATAGACTCTATAAAACGTTATTACTACAGTAAAGGAGTTTATCGAATAGAAAACATTTTAACCGACTTAAAAAAAGGAGGTTATCAGTTTGATGTTTGTGATATTGTCATAATTGGATTCAATAAGCAATATTGAGGTCTGTAACACGTTTTAGATCAATTTGCCATTTATTTTCCGTTCTGTTTAAAAACAGACACAGTGTGTTTTAAAGACTGTTCTCTTATATATATATTACTTTATGCTGTTGTGGTGCAGTAGCAGAGTGTCTGACTGTAAACGATCATTATGATGGTCGATCGATTCGATCGATCATTATGATCGCTCTGGTGACAAGACCATGTACTGCTTTGAGTCTTGTCTCTCAATACTCAATGTCTCGGAAATTAGGTGAAAAGTTGGGGAACGAAATGTCTGAACACTAGGTTCCCTCTGCTTTTAATGCATCAAAAAAAACAAATATGTTCTGGAACTCCACAACAAATTTTACCGTATACATCTACATACTAACAAACATCTTCATCTAATTAATACTTATGTAAGAATATTATATATTATCTTTAACAAATTTTTACTTTTTTTTTGGATTATTTATATTAACTATTTTTAGTATTTCAATTTTGACCAGAAAATTATATTTCATACCTATATTCCTTTAATTTATCAGCAATAACTAAAGTAGTATTACAATCTTGAAAATCGCTTCTAGGAGGCATTAAGTTTACTTTAAACTTATAAACGGCTTCAAACTGAGGGTTGTCAAAGCACGGGAAGAAATATTTTGCTTTATTCGGTGATAACCGTGTTGTGAAGAGGTACCTGTAAAAATAGATTGATTTTAATAATTATATATTTAAATAAATAGATAAAGAAAAATAAATTATCGTCGCTAATTGCAATGCCTACAGAATTACTAGTTTTACTTACCCTAGTACATGCGGGATACAACGTGAAGGGGAATAAAAAATATTACTTAAATATACATAAGTTTAAATCTTACATGCATTGGTTTTACCAAACTCAATACGCTTCGATGATTGTCCTTGAGAGTAATTGAACTAGATCGTCACTTACCGTAACTGCAAATGTCATCTAAGTAATATATTGGCTATTTCATAATTTATTTATCAATTTTAATTTTAACCCTAAGATTTTAAGATTTTAGATTAAGTTTAAAAATAGAATAGATTTATTCTATTTATATATCTCATCAGTAGGAAGAAAAAATAGAGAGGTATTTCTCAGCTCACTCAGTAACTTACAAGAAAATGTAATAGAAATGCCGGGGCTAATCTATACACGAAAGCATCATTAATAAGAAAGAAGCTTTATAAGACTATTTACTAATACTAATACTTTTCCTATATATAGGGGAAGGGAAAAAACTTTGTGTTAAATCACTTAATTCGTCATTTTTCGCCCCATTTTAGAAATATTGGAAGTTAAAGCAGAGACCAACGCCGTTCTCTTCTCCGCTTCTTTCTCTGCTTCTTATCAGAATGGAAGAAAATGCTATTTTATGCTTTAAAGCTATAATATCATTAAATTGTTTTAAATTTCAAAGTGTTCTATTCTGCATATTACGTTTACCAAAACGACCTTGCATCAAGAGCATTGACGACTATATTTAGAAATGTTTGTATAGTTTCAAACGTATTTGTGGCACCTCTAATATCTGTGTTTATTTTTTCATAAAGATTAGAGATTGTTAACTTAAAGTCTTTAAACGTTAGCCTGTACAAAAATATTTTATTCTGTACAAAAAGCTATACTTGTTGATAAGATATAACAACTTATGACTGTATGTAAACCGCATACAGGTAGGTAGAGTAAAGCAAGGAACCTAATTTTCGGACACTACCGTTTCTCACTTTCCGCTGAATACTTTAGGCATTGCCGGGTGACCGGCGGAACTTAACGCCACGCTTTGCCTCGTCACCAGAGAGAAGTGCTGAAAATATTAAATATTTCATTCCCCGGGTGGGAATCGACCCACCACATTCAATATGTACGATTGTGCATCTGCGCCACGATGGTCACGAATGCCATGACCTATATTTTATTTATTTTAATTTATCATTTCCGGTAAAACAATTTACCGGGATGGGTTCCATTAACTAGATATGTCTTTAAAATGGAAAAATGGGTAAAAAGCGAAAAGTGGAGTGCCTTAGCACTCTTTGCCTGCAAAGCATGTAGCTATAAAGAATACATGTACACAAATGAACACAGATTTAAAATCAGTGTTCATTTGTCATCTAATGATCCTTGAGCTATTTACAAGGGTTATTAGTTCACGTAATGGATAATTAAACGGTTGAATAGATATATGAGTATCGTATGGATGTTTCAAATTATTGTCAAAAAAATCCAATTGCAATAACATTAAAAACATAAATAAAACATTAATATTGAACTGTTTTCGATTTTAATAAAACATTTTTTTTAATATTTTTAAGTGTTATTCCACATATAGCAAAAGAGTTAAAATACTCTTAAAAAGAATAAAATATAATATTTTAGGGAACGAGAAAACTATAAAAAATATACTAATAGTTTACCCTTAATATGCTTACCATATAAAAAGCGATTAATATAGATACATACATTTTGTGTGGGAGACCAGTAGTAAACATGTATTGTTATTACCTACAGACACAGAGTCTTCGTTACGCAGTGGTGCGGTAACGCGATAGTTATGGGTTCGATTGCCACTACAGGAACAATTGTCAAAACGAAACCTATCCCCGACACCACGCTTGGCCTTGTTGAGTATAATTATTAAGGAAATCATTTTGGAAAACTTTTAAAACAAAAGGGAAGTTGACGTTAGTAGAATGATGATTCTCAGATTATACAGTTTATTAGTGTAGTAATTAGCGAGTATGGTAACTAAGCAGAGGTGGTTGGTTCTAGTCGCCATTGTACCATTTTTAAAGGTTGAGCTTCAAACATCGTTGATCTCATGTTAATAATTTAGGATTGTATTTTTTTTGTGTAGGTTTGAATACCAAAACAAAAAATAAATAAATAGTAAAATAATTAATCAACAAAATAATGATGTTACACTAAAATCTATGAAAAGTACGTATTATAAATATATTTATTGTTTTGACATGTGAAATGTATGTTTTTCAATATGACTCACTCGCTATTTCCTCGCTCGTTTTCATATTTCACAAGAAAAATCCCATCACTGTTAAAATCCACTCTCTTGCTGAACGTTATATGGACGTAGTATTGGGTTCGCGATACACTGTACTGTTTCAAAGGTTCCTTCAAATATATATAGAGTTTCCCTCTGTTTTTATCATATTCAAATGGCCTGTATTCGTTCACTAAATTAATATTTTTTTCAAAAACTTCGATAACACCGTTTATTTCTATATCTTTGGCGTCTAATTCTATAACGTTAATGTTTGGTGCGTTCGCAATAATTGTAATTATAACGTGGCCATTATAATATGACCTGCCATCTGTATAAATATAAGGGTCTAAAGTGATTTCGTATTGCACTGGATACACTGTATAGTTCAGACACTCTTCCTCCACTATATACGCTGATGTAAGCGGAATTAAAAACACAACGAAAAGCAAAGACTCCATTTTATTCAGCCAATTATTTTTTTAATTAATATTAATTTTATTTTTTCCTAAATTACTATTATTATTTTACACATTTTTCTTTTTTTAATATCGTTATTTACTAAAACCGACAAAGGTACGAAAAATACGTCCAACTACGACGCGAGTTCAAATGACTTGTGCGATGCGTGCGGACGCGAAATATTGGCGCCAATGGCGCCAACGAAACCTGACATTTAAGCTTTAACCTCTATTTTCTATACAATTAAGACATAAGGGCTATTTATTACCTGGAAAAGTAGGTGTTAATATTAGAAATTTAGTATAGAGGTATATTTTATTGACATCTGTATATTTATACATACATATCTCGTCGTGGCGTAATGGCACAAGCATGTGACTGCAAACACGATGGTTGTGAGTTCAGCGGTCGTTCAGGGGAATTAGTAATTATTTATTAATATTTTCATTTCTTAGCTCTGATAACAAGGCAAATATTAAAAAAATATGATAAATATTATGTTTAAATGAAAAGCCAAAAAGTATAATCTCATATATGTACTTTATTGCAAAATTTATTAATTAATATTTATATAGTATTTTTACTAATTAAATATAGTGGAAGGGGATCTCTTCGGTTGGTCTTATTTAAAATTATCAAAAATATGTTCTTATACTACGGATGTAAATGCTACCTATAATAATTTAATACAATATTTATCTTAGTTTATTCTACAGATAATAAAGACAAATACTTATACAAAAATAGTAAATATTTAAACACTTATCTCTCTACTATATTTTACTAAAATCCAAAGACCAAGCTAATAAAACAAACGGCTACAATCAATATGGAAGATGAAACCTTCCGAGCGTCGTTTCTCAAAGTCTTCCGTATGTCATCCTTGTGAGAGTCCGCCCAACTGGTCGCTTTCCTTGCTTTTGCCAAAGCCGCTCTAGCACTTGTTAGAACTTGTTCGTTGCATTCCGAGCATGATGACAGCCAACTCTCAAACTGTAAAAGCAAAATGTTTCTTAGTTGATATTTATACTTATTCGTTAGTTATCTAATCGTATTTTTTTATTTTACCTAACTTTGGAGCAATATCGCAGAGATTCGACATTGCTAGTTTTTTAATGCACTTTGTTTATGCTGACTTTCTGTTAATATTTTTATTTTATCACAAAAAATTATATAATATTCATATTTTAAACGAATTTAGACTCAGCTAATGTCACAGCTAGTATTGAGACACTCCACTTTAAAATTTCTGCCAAACTCTGGAGGTATTTCTTGTTCAGTGTCCAGGGAATAAAAATAATTGAAACGTAAACATTCCCCCGGATAGGGATAGAATCCACAACTAGAGATACCATCCACTTCATTACGAATAAGTTTTGGGAAGCAAAGGCTCCTGTTATTTTATCAATAAGTTTTTTAGAAATTCTTTTTGTACTGGTTTTATAGAAAAATATTATTTTTGTAGAATCGGCAAAATGCCATCTGATTCATCTCCGCATCATATTTGCTAATCATGTAGGTCACAATCGCTTACGTGGAACGATATTTTAGTTTTGTTCCCATGACCGCATCTAACAAAAATATCTACACATATTTATAATTTTTATTATTGTAAACAAGACTGTAGGATATTGCAATTCGGAAATTCGTAAGTGTGACAAAAATATCTTGGTACTTCAAGGCAAGTAGGGTAAAAGGCAAACGTAATATAAACGTGTATAATACTATAATTAACATATATATGCATAGAACATGGTATCCCCATATTAACCTTCTCTCTAATAGCCGTTTTAACCCAAATGACCGTCAAACACTCAGAGCATACATTCATTAACAAATTTGTTTAGACCGTTTCAATAGGACGCTCTAATGATGGGAAAAGTTTGGCAAAAAAATTGCAAATTACTTTGAAATTAGACATTCTTGTAAATATTTTAGATTGCTATGTTATTAGCAATAGATACTCTTATATTAAACTCTTATTAAAATAGACGATATTTCAATAAAATTTAAAGCTTTTTCTAAAGTATGCAGGGAGACTATAATGTTAAGACTCTCTTTTCCCCATTTATTGACCAATTTTACATAATAAATTATTATATCTGATAATTTTGACATTTGGACCGTTTATTTTGAAAGTGGTGTAAGTCCATTTTTGAGAAAAATGAGCTATCACGTAATTCATGCTTAATTTAATGTATTTTTTTTATATATAACTAGTCCGTGTTTAATTTCTCAAAAAAAACCCACATTTTGAACAACTTAAAATCGGTCGGTAAATGAAATTGCATAATCATCGACATACTAACCTTTAATTTTCTCGAAACAAAAGAAAATGGACTTACACCACTTTCAAAATAAACGGTCCATTTCTAGATTCGAATAATGTTTTTACCTTATTAAAATCTTCTTGTGTATGCAGTGCTGAGGCAACTGTAGACAAGACAGTGTCCATGGACGGATAACTGAAATTATAAATACAAATAATTTATAATTATTTTTTATTAAGAATCAAACTTAAAAATTTGAAATATTTTCTTAAAGTAGCCGATTAATAAGTAGTAGTAACATATATTTTAATGTATTCAATTTTTTTATAAGAATTACATTTTTATGTCACAAATCTCCAAATATTCATTGAAAATTCGTGAAAATATATATATGTATGTGAATTAAATAAATGTATATTAAAAGTTAAAATACAATTACTGTCCATAGAGTTACTGTAGGCATACTAAAATTCTTTATTACTCTTTCTTTACTATTCTTTAAAAGTTTTGAATCCAAATTAAAGTTACCAAGTTACCGACCCATACTTTTCGCTGAATTATCGAGGTATTGCGTGTTGAGTGGCAAACCTCAACGCCACGGTTTGCCCGGTTTTTTGACTATAAAATTTATAAATAAAATAATATTTGTACTACTTACATAGAATTCCAAAGAGATACATTTTTCTGAAGACTTTCTAGAACCACATTGACATGACTGTAGTTAGCGAGTACGCTTGACAAGGGCACCGTGAGATCTTGAGCCTGTATAGGGCTATTTTCCACCAACATAGAGACTAAGTAACTGGAAAGTACAAACATATTGTGTTATTAACAATGTATGCCAATATATTGAAGCCGTCGTGGCACAGTGACACTCGGAAAATTATATCTTCGTTTTACTAATCGTGGCTGACAAAACGCGGCGTTGAATTCCGCCACTCAACACGCAAAACCACAAATTATTATGTCAAATTATATAAATTGGCTCCATTGCATATCAGGGCATACAACAGGGTAGGCAGAGGGAACCTAGTGTTAATATGTAACTTTGTAAATATAAGACACTCTGTTCCCCACTTTCCGCGGAATTTTTCGAGGCATTGCCTGTTGAGTGGCAGAATTCATAGCCGGGTTTTTGACTTGGTGCAAAACACTAGTTTTGTATAATAACATAAGTTTTTATATGAAAACTGTTATAAAAATTACCTGTTAAGTTTATTCTTATCAGAGGAACAGCCCAATATGTCGCCAATGATTCTAGCCTCATTCGCAATGTTGGTGGTTGCCATTCTGTTCCATAGAAAATCGTAGTCGTCGCTATCACCAAAGCGAAGGCCAGTGCAATAAGCTACTGGACGTAGACTTGGATCGATCCTGAAAAATAAACATTTTTTTCTGTCTGTAATAAAGTGAGTACATAGGTGTATATGTATGTAGGTAATCCAATAAAATATTTTGAAAATCATTCATTGTTTTTATAATATAAAAAAATTATAGCTAATAGGGCTTTTGCTAAGCATTTTTTTTATTCTTATTNAAGCTAAGCCGCCACTGATGCGGCATCTTACCAGTGTTCAAGATATGGTTAAAAAGGTCAGTAAGCATGAGCACACCAAGAGAGCCCAACGATTTCCACGCTTCGATCGGAATGTCGTCAGGTCCCACCGCTTTTCCGTTCTTCATGCGTCGAAGGCAATTACGTGTTTCGTCAAGGGTTATTGGGGCAGAGGGAACCTAGTGTTATTATGTAACTTTGTAAATATAAGACTCTCCGTTCTCCGCTTTCCGCGGAATTTTTCGAGGCATTGCCTGGTGAGTGGCAGAATTCATAGCCGGGTTTTCGACTTGGTGCAAAACACAAGTTTTGTATAATAACATAGGTTTTTATATGAAAACTGTTATAAAAAAATACTTGTTAAGTTTATTCTTATCAGAGGAACAGCCCAGTATATCGCCAATGATTCTAGCCTCATTCGCAACGTTGGTGGTTGCCATTCTGTTCCATAGGAAATCGTAGTCGTCGCCATCACCAAAGCGAAGGCCAGTGCAATATGCTACTGGACGTAGACTTGGATCGATCCTGAAAAATAATCATTTTTTTCTGTCTGTAATAAAGTGAGTACATAGGTGTATATGTATGTAGGTAATTCGATAAAATATTTTGAAAATCATTCATTGTTTTTATAATATAAAAAAAATAAGATAATTTTCGCTTCTATAGCTAATGGAGCTTTCTTTTGCTAAGCATTTTTTTTATTCTTATTTAGGAAACGTATAAAAATTTGAAGCTGAAAAATAAAACAAAAAGAAAAGAGAAAATAAAACTTACCACTTGTTATTATTTTTAAAGTCCCTGTATAAAACCAAAGTATTGTCTAAACATCCTTGGTGTCCCAATTTACAAGCAAATTCGAGTACTTGCATCCTATTAAAGCGAGTAATGAAGTCATCAGATGGCTGTACTTCATATCCTAATTTATCTATGATATTTTTCATTAATTTCAGTGCAAATTCCTGAAGAAAACAATTTTCTATTAATAAAATAACTTGAAAAACCTGTATAAAGTGAATAAAACTATTTACAATAAAATAAAGGTCAGTAGTCGCGCAGGTTTTGGGTTTGATCCTTACTCAAGAAAATGAAATATTTAATATTTTCATTTCTTTGCTCTGGTAACGAGGCAAAATCTGGCGTTAAGTTTACTGCCAAATATGCATGCCACCAGAATTCGGTGAAAAGTGGGAAACGGGAGCGGATTGTCTTAACAATACGTTCCCAGGTTCTCTTTTCCTTCCCGGCTATATGTGAGATACAGCAATAAACTAAATAAAACAAGAAATTACCTACGATAAATTAATGACATCAAATAATTTAATTAAAAAGAAAAAAATGTTCTTACATCTATAAGACTCAGTGTATCAGAGCCAAGATAGTGGTTTCTCAATTTGCTAAGACCTCGTACTGCTGCATACCAGACTGCATATTCTGTTTCGTTCTCCAAAAATTGTAGGACATTATTCAGCAAATCAAATTTGACTTCATTTGCGTATAAGAATGCAAATAGATCATTAACAATCTGAAATTTAATAATTACAACATACTAATATTATAAATACGAATGTAGGGTTGCTTAAACCGATCTCACCTACTCAATCGATTGTCGTGAAACTTTGTACACGTATTCTTAGAGGTATTAGGAAGAGCATAGGATTTTTATTAAAATATTATGCTTTGACTATAAAACACCCAATATTTGAATATGGAGAACGGAGTGTTTTCACACTAAGCTCTCAGCCTATCCTAGTTTGCAGAAAAAAGAGTAAACCTGCTCAAATTATAACCACATAGTTGGCACTTTATCAAAAATACATAATAAAAAAACGTTTAACCTTTGCTCGGTTCAAATGATGAACTTTTTCTCTTTGCTGACCCTTTAATTGTTCAGATATACGTTGCCAAGTAAAATCGTCGTAATTTACCCTGTACAAACCTGTAACATACAGTGTTTGTAAAAACATTTTATTATATTATACTCTCTATAGTGACTTGAGTTTAGTTGAGAAACTCAACGCCTCGCTTTGCCTCATGACATTAAAGTATCAAATATTTCAGTTCCTGGAGCGGATTTTAACCCACAACCTGTCATGTTGACAGTCGCACGTTTGTACACCTGTGCCACCTGTGGCATAGGTAATAATATATTAACAAGCTATTTTATTTTTGGGTATTATTTATGTGTTAAAGAAATGGATATACCTGTTTCCTGAACATTGAAGATAGGCCAACTATTATGTTCTTTCAACTCTCCTAATGGTAGTACATAAGATTGGCCATCCATAATAAAGGCTGGTTTAGTATTTTCAAAATTAAATGTTAAATTCGTTGTATAAGTTATTGGTATTTTGTATACTTCATCAGATGAATGTGACGAATCTATGTAAAAACGTTTCTGAAAAATTTTAGATGTCATAATTACAATATCATTATTATTTTTTATATAAATCGATTCACTTTTAAGCATAATATTGATGTCACCTCGGTATAGATATGACCAAGTGACGATAGTTGGGTCATCTCCCATTCAAGAAAAAAAATATACTTCAGTTTACTTTGTCTATTAAATTAAAATACGCTATTTGGTTCCCCCAGTGTCCATAATTGAAGATAGCATTGGTGTATTAATAATTAAAATATTATCCCTTTAAATATGTCAGAAGATACGATTTCAAAATAATGTTTAAATTACCTGATTTAAAGTAATTGATGAATCTTGATAATTGACTTTAACATTTAATATTGGATGTCCTGCTTGCGAAATCCAAGAGCTCATGACTGTAGTCAGGTTGAAACCAACATAATTTGACATAGAACTGTAATTCGCTACACCCAGACTCAGTCCGGAATACATCTTATCTGGGTATCCTGACCCAAATGAGCTAAAATTAAGTTTAAGAAATAATTTACTCCCCACTGTTTTTCTAGTAGTGGGTAATACGTAAGTGATATGAGATTTATACAAATGTACTACTTTTTTAGTACGTTGTCAATTAACTAAGTCTTCCAACTTAATATTTCTATTTAATGACTTACTTCTCTGTTAGGTATGCATTTAAACCCATTTTAAAGGCATTATCACCTATCAAATGGTGGATCATTCTTATTACAGATCCCCCCTTTTGATAAGTAATTGTACCAAAATGACCACTAATTTCCGCTGGAGAGTTAACATTATTATTTGTAATGGCAGAAGATTCTGGATCTTCATCTGCACTTAATGCTGAATGTACTGATCCAATCACTAACATGTCGCCTGCGCCTACGTCTGGTTCTACCTGTGAGGAAATAAAAAAGCATATGCTATTATTCGTCACACTTTAGCTAAGAGATAAACATTTTAAAGGCTGTTCATAAAAATAATGCATAAATTAATTTATGAGTTATTACCAAAGCTGTCATATAGTCCTGGAAATAGTTCGCAAAACCTTCGTTAAGCCATGTATTGCTCCACCAGTGACAAGTGACCAGGTTACCGAACCACATGTGAGCAGTTTCGTGAGCAACGATTTGGGCAACTCTATACTTAAAGTATGGTGTGGATTCTTCTGGCACGTACAACAGTAGTGATTCCCTAGATTATTAATAATATACGTTTGTTATGTTATGATTAATATGTATGTATGTACTTCATAGTATTAGACTAGATGCTGTTTATTCTCAAAAAGTTAAAGTAGTCAAAACTAAAATTTTACCTATATTTGACAAGTCCCCAATTCTCCATAGCACCAGCTCTGAAATTCGGTAGAGCAATATGATCGAGTTTTAAATACGGATTTGTGGAATAATAATCGATTCCAAAATAGTCACCCAAAGCTTGTACAATTCTGACACCAAAATCAAATGCATAGGCACTTTGATTTTTCGCATCAGGTCTACTATAGACTCCAAACTCTTTAGTTCCATTGACCAGGCTTTCCCCTGCTTCCAATTCTGATACCAAGAAAGCAACAAGATACGTTGACATTCTTGGAGTTGGATAAAATATTTCTCTAACATATCCATTTGCACTAAAAATAAAATATCAGGTAAATTTTAAAGTTTTTTTTTTCAATATACATATATAGTAATAATATAACTTGGGTGTCACTTTCATACTCCGTGTTTAAAACTAAAATAGATTTTTATCTTTACATACATTAAACAACTGATGTTAAACACTCAGTAGAACATAATACGCCAATTTATGATAAGCTACGGGTTTAAATTATTATATGTAATGAATAATGTGATATTATATTCATACATGTACTCATATTTAATTGCTTCTAATCTCTTATTGTTTACATAAGAAATAATTTTATCTTACAGTTCAATTCTGCTTTGCTGCTTAGTATTTGCTAGTGATGGTTGATAATTTTTAGGTCTATCTATTGTGAATATGAATACTGCCTTCAATTCTGGTTCGTCGAAACATGGGAACACCTTTCTGGCGTGAGTGGGCTCCATTTGAGTTGCACCTAGCCATCTGAAAAGTATTAGTTTTATAATTATAAAATAAAGTATGTTTTTTCTTTACTTCACGCTGTATCCCTCGCGAGGTAGCTGTAAAGGGACAGATCATCATATCTTACAGTAAACTTAATTTACTATTTATTATATTGAACAATATAATAAAAAAAATATATAATTATGAATGTTTTCAAATACCATTCTTTGGTGGCAATGGCGGAACTGAATGCCGCGCTTTGCCTCGACACCAGAGCGGAAAAAATGAAAATATTAAATAAAAGGAATCGAACCCACAACCGTTAAGTTATATACGTTTAAAGTCACACGCTTGTGCTCATACGACACGACTGGCCTCAGATCTCAAATACTTATGAACTGTATTAATGAATAAACCACGACATAGCTCATTAAAAACACGTTCGGTACAAATAAATAAGGAAAATAAATATTTATATTTTTAATAACAGTAACAATTACAATTTATGATTCATTCTCATAATTTTTAAAAATGAATTAAGGATAAAAAACAAGTCAAGTACATATTGATTTTCCTCGAGGTACATTTAAGTTACAATTTTATCTTCATCACAATATGCAATGTGTCAATATACAAAGATAGGAGGATTTCGCAGATAATATTTTGTTATATTTTATCTATATTTCTAAAGATGGTTGAATATTTCTTAATTCTTATCATGTTCTCAAGAAATTGAGATATTTTTATAGGATTCCAATCACATCCATGGATATCATCTTAGGATCATTTTCCATGGATTGGATGGATTCTTGTGTGCAATAAATAATATAATAAAAAATTTTAAGACAATTAACTACAGTATAACTACAGAGACGGACGTAAAAAATACATAGATTTTTTAATCGAAATGCGATGAGTGACAAACGGAGTGTTTTAATACAAGGTTCTCTCTGCCTACACTGGGAGGATACAGCATGAAGCTAAAAATAATCAACAAGTGGTAGATAATTTAATAACTTACTTTTTAACACCATTTTGAATATAAAAATTCTTGTAGAAACCATTAAGATCTGTCCTTATCGGTCCTCTATAGACTATTTTCAATGTATACTCCATTCCAGGATTGATATCATTTGCCAAATTAATATGAGTAAATGTGTAAAGTTGTTCAAATTCCAATGGATTACTTAAATTTAGATTAACAATACCTACTTCACTAGTCAGCGTGATATTAGCAGCAGTGAAATTTAGATCATGAGAATGTAACTTTACTTTATTAATATTGCTATTTGTTGTAAACGTTATTGTAACTTCTCCATCAAAAGTAAATGCTTTATCATCACCAGTATCGAAATATGGTGTTATAGATATAGCATAAGAAAGAGGAGTTATAGTTGTATTTAATCTATAATTTGTATCTGGATATACTGATCCTAAGACGGCACATAGTACCGTTAGCTGTATATATTGTCGAACCATATCTGTAAATATATGAAAAATTTTATTTGTGATCGGAATTGTATAAAAATAGGTAGGTGCATGGATTATCCATGCTTTCAAACTCAACTTTGATGTATTCAAGCATTTTCCGAATAATCTGCATTTTGTAAGAAAGACAAAACATAATATAATGACATACATAATTCAACTCTATTTTAAAATGTTTCCCTCTGTTAAATTAATGATTATCATAATTACAATTATATTATACTTGAATAATATATAAAAATATATTTATAAAATTTTACACGATTTTTTATATTATCAAAGTTTTTTTTAATTAAGACGCTCACTTACCTGTAGTGTTGTCTACAGCGGTATAATATACAAACTGTGTTTATTATAACACTTTAGTCTTGAAGAGATAAAAATCATCTCGAGTTTTACGTTATCATTATTTGTTGATAATATTATATTTTACATCGAGTTTGTTTAGAAATAAGTAAAGTAATAAAATTTCGGTTTAAGCATTTTATTTATATTATAGAAAAAAATATTATGTGACTAAACGTAATGATTGGGGGTTCAAATATATTCAGGGGGGAAATATTTTTGGGGGGGGGCAGGAGCAACAAACAGATCTGTGATATTATTTATTTTTTTGACATATTTTAATTTACTATTAGGTACCATCTTATCACGTGAAACTCACAACACAGTAATTCTTCTCCACAAAATATTTTTAGCTTACAAGATTAATCCATGATTTTATATTTTCTACATTTCAAAGAGCTTATGAGTATTAATTAACAATTGTCTTCGATGAATTCTAATATAATGAAAGGTATTAAAATTGATAACATATAAGTAATACGAGTATGTATTAGTAAACAATAATACAGGCTTAGATGTCAGCTTATAGTACGTGCGTAATACACTTAAAGCAAGAAATAATGCTGAATCATTGACGAGTGTTATAATTGTCAACACATGGAAGGGATTTTAGTATGAAACTAGTTATTTTTAACCGACTTTGAAAAAAATTGGTTATCAGTTTATACGACATACGAGTACGTGTTTGTTTGTAGAATTGTCCAGAAACTCAGAGCGCAGCACAGCCTCTGAAATTTGGAATATTTCCACGCTCTGGTAACCGCAGAAAGCAGAGGGTTGTGTTCATTTACCTCTTTCCTATTCTTCTATATACTGAATACATAATAATGCTAGAAAAATGTAAACGCCATCAGCCATCATTTATAACAATATTATTTGTAAGTATTGGATGAAATTATCGACCTTCAGATACATCTGTCGAATACGAATACATTCGTCAGTTGAATTAGATACACTATCACTACGTTACGCAGTTATGTGAGGTGTTAAAGAATTCACTTCATCATTCTAGTTTTAATTTTACAGTGTTCGTGTAATAATATAACAAATAAGTCTTTCAATATTTTTTTTGATATTACCATGTTTATAAAAATTTTATTTTTTTACATTACGTCTTATTCCTACCCGTGAAGCCATGGTGGCTACGATCTGCCGTGTGCGTTATTCACTTCATCCATTGTCATCAACCTCTTCGTACATCTGGAAGCTCCTCATGCATTGGGTTGATCTTTCTCCGGAATCATCGAAACTGTGTAGGTTATCCAAGGTCTTCCTGCCGCTCTTACCACATTTAATTACTTATATTTTCAGCGTATTTCTTGTTATTATTGCTATATTCAATCGTTATATTTAGTGACAGAATCCAACGTCTTACTTTTATGTAAGCAATTAATTATAAATATTTACACGAGTAAAATTACGACTGTTAAATAGGTATAATTATACCATAGGGACAATAAACAATAGTCATACTATGTCTCATACAATTAATATATAACACCAAATTTTTTTCAGAAAGAAAAATCAATAACAATTTTTTATATAAAATTAATTTATTACAAAAAAAAATCAAAGATCTTCACAACGTTATCTCCACAATAAAACAACAGATGTGGCAAGTAGTAAAGTAGTAGGTAGGGCCGTATTGGCTGAACCTCTAGCCGCTCTAAGTATAGCTTGGGCTCGTGCTCTTCCCCATTCCATGATAGAACGCCTGGAAGATATAGCGTTAAGGCCAACTTGGAAGTTTGGTATTGATTGTTGATTAGCTTGAAGCCATTGTTCCATCTGAAATAACAAAAGTCAACTAATAAAGCGAAAAGAAAAAAAACTGTAGTAGTAACATAAAAAATATGTATTGGGGCCGTCTGATTAAACGCGACGCTTGTAGGTTGGGTTCTCACTCAGAACTACGCACTATTTGCATTTCCTTGCAGAAGTGAAAAGAAAGAGATCCTGCTATTCGAAAAAAGCGTATAGCTGCTTTCGTTTACTCACCTCACTAAGACCTCCTTCTTCCATGTAACTGCCAAGGTTACTCAAGACAGCGTCGAACCACGTTGAAAGCACTACCCTGAAAATGTTAATATTAGGAATGAAAATCAAGTAAAGATTAATCAACGCACAAAAATTCTTTATAATTTAATTTATTCTGAATTATAAAACAATTTGAAATCTATATACGAACTTAATATGATTTGGATCTGGATACTCACTTTTTTCTAATGGCTTCCCAATTTTGTTTGAAGAAGTCTAACGAGACTCTTGCGTTTCCTCTGTTACCCATAAACAGGAATGTGAATGCATTAGCGCTATCTTGGGCTTTAACATCGTCGCTTAGAATTATCTCAAGATATCTAAAATATATTTACAAAATTGATATAATATATTTAAAAAAAAGTACCGACTGGTCTCTACTTATTGAAGGAATAACACATACTCTTGTGTAGCTCTTTCATCAGTAGTACAGCCCAATGCTCTCAACATGGCCACTTGGTCGGCCTGGTTATTGGAGTTCAGTCGTCGCTCGTATAAATAACGCCAAGCATTGTAGCCACCGTTCAGGTTGCCTTGGCAGAAAACGTGTCTTCTTAAGTTAGGATTGACACTGCAAAAAAATATTAATATAATATAGAATATTTTAACATATTTCTTTTTTGCACACGCAGTATCCCAAATATAGCACGGAAAGCCAAAGCAAGAACGCATAGCAGGACATGGAGAGAGAACTTAGAGTCAAGACTCTATGTATTCTTTCTTCCTCTTCTTGGGTATCGCTACGTTACGTTTACCATCATATATCTTGTATATAACATAGTAATAGATTATCCAAAACTAACATTTACTTAGAAACTTTAGATTTAACATATTCTCGCTTGCGTGTTCAGCAACTATTTAGCAAATACGATACGATGAAATCTAATCAAATGAAGTAATGGTGTAATATCGATATGAAAGGAAATTGACCAAGCCTACTATAAAATTTGTACCTACTATTATTATTTGTTATTTATAATTGAAAATAAATAAAAAAGAAAATAGACATTGCTTTAAGAATTCTACAATCTTAAAATAATATTCATATATTAAAAAATATTAAGTAATACGCTGTCAAGTTCGGAATCAAACTCGCTACCTTGCTAATGGCAACCCATAGGCGGCGATAGATATAATTTCCAGAATGCCATAATATAAAAGCACGTTTATATAACAAAATACTTGAACTAATAATAAGTAATATAAAGTAGTTATTTATCACTGGAAATTGAAATTGTGTTCCAATTTGTTCATTTTATTACTAAGGGGAGTTTTTTACCTGTGATTGCTATTTATAAGGGCGTTGAACTTTAATATGGCATTGTTAATACAACCGTCGTGGCCAATTTCACAGGCGAACACAAGTATTTGAGACCGATGTAGAGTCCTCGTCAGTGGTTCTCCAATTTGCACATCATAACCCACGTCCGCAATGACTGCATCCAAAAACTCGTATAGGATTTCCTGAAAAGAAGAAACATCATAATAAAGAAATAAATAATAGTATTAGCAGAGAACAAAGCGCGGCGTTGAGTTCTGCCACTCAACACGCAATGCCTCCAGAATTCGGCAGAAAGTGGAGAATGGAGTGCCTTAACAATAGGTTCTCTCTGCCTACCCTGTATTCCATATGTAGCAAGGTAGGCCAAGGGAACCTAGAATTAAAACAGTCCAGTCCCCGCTTTATGCCTAATTTTCTAGATATTGCATGTTAAAAGTAAAGCAAGGCGTGAAAAAGAAAATTATTAATTTCTTCGAATTGGAATCAAACCTACTACCGTCGATACTGCGCCGCTGCGTCACCACATACCTATTCATTTAAATTATAATGTAGAAAAATAAAATCTTTACCATTACAACCAATGAAGCGATCGGGAAAACCCCCTATGTAGTTAATAAAAAAATTGTAAATATTTACAGATTTAAAATATAGAAATTAAATAAATAATGTAAAAAAGGATTTCCCCGATCTTTTCTTAGTCACTATTTAATTTCCTCTGCAATAGAATGCTCATAATAGTATTATGTATACCACTTAAAGATTTCTCGAAATTACTACAAAAGCGAAAAAAAAGAGATTTTCGACTTTACACAACACAAATAATGTTGCAGGCGATCACTATTATGTGTAATTACATGATAGGAATATATATTAGAATTTATTATAAATAAGGTTTTCATAATAAATTATTTGTGATTTAAATTAATATGTATAAATTAAGTAATCATATGACATAGTGACATACATAGATATCTGAAGATAATTATGCATTTAACACTTATACACGAATACATTTAAGATAATCAAAATGATTAGCATAATAGTTGACCTGATTTATCTTCTCTACTTCACTCTACTTCTTTTTTTTACATAGCACAAAAGACAAACAAAACTTAGTGTTACATTGATCTCCGCTCAGTACATGAATTCCAAATAGTGACTAAACCTTCTACTAACTCCCTACCTAATCTGGGCCCTTTACCAAAGAATCGCAATAAGATTAGCCACTCGATACGAAAATTAAGAAAAAAACCAAAAAAATATATACTATACTTACATCAAATTCTTTTAAAGTGTCAGGCAGGTGAAGGAATCTTTCCCTAATCCAGTTGAATCCAGATATTGCGGGGAACCAAGAATAGTAATTAGTATCTTTCTTCAGGAAATTTAGAATTTTGAAGCCAAGATCGTAGGATACGTCTTCAGATCGCATGAGAGCGAAAATATCACTTACAATCTGAAAAATGGTTACTCTATTAATATTACATGTTAGTCTATAAAAAAATGTTTCACTTTATAATACTCTATTTATTCGAAAGAAATTAAAAAAACCTTCCGTTTCCGTAAAAACGGGGGGTTTTAGCACTGCCCCGTTCCCTTTGCCCTCCAGTTACCCTGCTATGTTCGGGATATAGAGTAAAACTGAAGAGCTTTAGACGCGAAGAAGGCTATAGACTATATTTAAATCAATAATATCTAATTATATTTCCTGCCTGATTAGGTTAAGCGCACGATAGGGTTTCTCAGGATTTCGCCACAAAATCACAATAGAAAATTATCAACGTATTGCCATTCACTTGCTTTGAACCTATTCTCTTGTACCTAGCTAATGCAAGCAATTCTTTTTAATTTCTCACAATTTTTTTATAATTACATTCTTCATGCTGTACAAAGTAGGCAGAGGGAATTTAGAGTAAGACACTCCGACTCCCACTTCCCGCTCAAATTCATGGCATTGAGTTGTGAATGGCCTCTTGATGCCAGAGTTAGGAAATTATTCCGTCCCTTGAGTGGGAATAGAATCCAGAACCATCGCATTTAAAATCAGACCATGCCGTTTCGCCAGGTTTAACTCAACTGATATAATATTATAAATCTTACCTGAGCTCTGTTCAGATAATGAATATCAGAGTGGTTTTTCTGAAGAGCGTCAGCTATCAACTCCCATGTGTTAGTGTCATAGTTCACTCGGTACATACCTAAAACATGAATATATTGATAAGAGAAAATTCTAAATATCTCAACAGTTCGAATCTAATATTTTTTTTCAAAGTGAGTGTGGGTTATGCAAGAATTGGTAATCCGCCATTTTATTGGATTATATGTAATTTCATTGTCATGATAATTAAACCGGTAATCCAAATTTGAGCTTAAATGGCACTGGTAAGTGCGTCAAATAAACGCGACAGGTTGTGAGTTCGATTCCCACTCGAAGAAATTGATCTAGTAACGAGGCAAAACGCGGCATTGTCTCCAGAATTCAGCGGAAAATGAGAACGAAAGTATAGTCATGGGAACGGAGTGTCTTAACACTATGTTCTCAGTTTCCTTTGCCTACAGGATACTTCATGAAACTAAAAAAAATAATTAAACTAACCTTTCTGTTGTACATTAAATATCACCCATTCTTGTCCAGGCTGCTTATTTATTTCCATTGTCCTATTCCACATTACATATGATAAAGGTTGGTTGTTCCAATTTGAATTATTACCAGTCGTGAACGTGATGGGTATGGGCCATACTTGGTCTGTTGGGGCTGAAGATGAGCTAATGAAATAGCGTGACTGTAAATAAGAAATAATTATTTTAATAGGCGTAGGTTTCTTACTCTTGATTTATACATGCACAAAATGCGACTGTAAACGCGGCAGGTTGTGGATTCGATCCACCCTCTAGGAAATTAAATATTAATTTTTTTATTAAAAATAAATTTCTTCGCACGGCGAATGAGTGACTTTATTATTTTTGCACTAACAAGGCATTTTCTACTATTAACTTGCCTATCTACTACTAACATAAATTATACTACCTATGTAAATTTTACTTATGTTTATCTTTACATTTTGTTTATGTAGGTTATTTATTTTATATACGTAATTTTCTCTATCTATCTATATTATTTCAAAATTGAGTATACCATAATCAATCATTTATACCTGAGAAAGATTTATAACTCCAGTGTCCATATTAACGTTGACGTTAAGTAATGGAGAGCCGGGCTCCTCTACCCAGTACTTCATAAAATCTGTTATANACCTTTCTGTTGTACATTAAATATCACCCATTCTTGTCCAGGTTGCTTATTTATTTCCATTGTCCTATTCCACATTACATATGATAAAGGTTGGTTGTTCCAATTTGTATTATTACCAGTCGTGAACGTGATGGGTATGGGCCATACTTGATCTGTTGGGGCTGAAGATGAACTAATGAAATAGCGTGACTGTAAATAAGAAATAATTATTTTAATAGGCGTAGGTTTCTTACTCTTGATTTATACATGCTCAAGAATGCGACTGTAAACGCGGCAGGTTGTGGATTCGATCCACCCTCTAGGAAATTAAATATTAAATTTTTTATTAAAAATAAATTTCTTCGCACGGCGAATGAGTGACTTTATTATTTTTGCACTAACAAGGCATTTTATACTATTAGCTTGCCTATCTACTACTAACATAAATTATACTACCTATGTAAATTTTACTTATGTTTATCTTTACATTTTGTTTATGTAGGTTATTTATTTTATATACGTAATTTTCTCTATCTATCTATATTATTTCAAAATTGAGTATACCATAATCAATCATTTATACCTGAGAAAGATTTATAACTCCAGTGTCCATATTAACGTTGACGTTAAGTAATGGAGAGCCGGGCTCCTCTACCCAGTACTTCATAAAATCTGTTATATTAATATTGTTGTATAGAACAAGATTATCTTCACCAACTGCTTTTGCGAAGTTATTGAACAGATCTGATGGATGAGCATACTCATAGGATCTGGAAGAAGTTATCATAGTTTATAGTTATTGCCTAATAAGACTCTAAAAATCTTAAATCTTAAAAAAGAAATTTCCCGCTTTTTCCCGCATTTAGCAGAGTAAGCAGAGGAAACCTTGTGTTAATATACTCAGTTCCCCACGTGCACAACTTACTGTGCCTAAGAGTTATGAGGAAAGTGAGCAACTGAAGTATCATAATGGCAACGTAGTATCAAATGCTCCATCCAGGATACAGGAAACTAAAAAAAAGTAGTATATCATACCTATCAGTTAGAAAATAATGTAGGGCTTTCTTAAAAGTACTTTCGCCCAAGTAATGCTTCAACATAAGCAACAAGGACGCGCCTTTAGTATAGCTGATGCCACTAAAATGTCCAGTGACTTGGGCTGGTGAGTTCACTGTATGCTGTAGGGCCCGAGTGGACGCAGATTGATCGCTTGATAAGGCACTTTGCAAGTATCTTATGTTGAATTGGTCCTCTAATTCCATTGTGGGATCAACCTAAAACAGTGATGGATAGATTTTAAATTAATATCTTTGATCGGACTAAGCACTTACAACACAGACGTGAATAAGATTTTAAAGTAAACTAGAAAATAAAAGTATGTAAGCTACTTACACCATGCATAGCAAAATATTCGAAGTAACTAGCGAAACCTTCGTTTATCCATACATTGTCCCACCACCTACATGTAATTAGATTGCCAAACCATTTGTGAGCGAGTTCGTGTGCGATGATAGTGCCTATGGACATCTTATCTAAGGCGTTGGTCTCACCTTCCTCGTAGAGAAGACGTAATTCCCTTAAAAAAATAAAAAGATCCATCCAATTGTACAATATATGAAACATGCAACACAATACAGACAAAATATTGATATCATTATTTTATATTTTTTTAGGCAGATCGGACCTAGAAACTCAGTTTCAAGACACTTTGTTTCCACCAAGACACTGGCGTTCGTTCCATCATAATAGATTAAACGCAACGACGCAGTATACGACTGTAAGCGCGTCATTTCTGAGTTTTGAGAGTTCCACTCCGAGAAATTAGTTATTTTAATTTTCTCTCTTTCGTAACAAAACCAAAGCTAATTAAAAGTTAACACGTACTGTTCCCGTAACGTCTCCTCTGCATATCCTGTTATATACGGAATGCAGCATGAACCTGAAAAAAATCGAAGAAAGGTAACATATTTCTTACGTACCTGTAAGACACTAGTCCCCAATTTTCAGTAGCACCTGATGCCCAATCAGGAGATGCAATTTGATCGTTCTTCATATTTTCATCCATTTGATAATATTCTATGTTCAAATAATCACTCAACCACTTTGTCAATGGTGGACCGACTTCCAAGGCATATTGACCTTGACCTTGGGTATTAGGTCTGGCCAAAACGCGATAAGACGACGTAGTACTGTTGTTATCAGCTATCACTGCAAACTCTTCGCTGATGTGAAAGGTAACTAAATATGCTGACATTCTGGGTGTAGTGTGAAACACTTCTCTCTGACGATTGCCTACTCTGAAAATTATTGTGAATATAAATGTATTTTTTCAAAATATTATATGTTGTTTGAGTCTGAATAAGAAATTGTACATTTCTAAATATTTTCGCTTCCTTAGTTAGTATATGGATTACACATAAAAAATATTTAAAAAAAATTATTATAGCTCTTATTTGCATTCATTACTTCTGTTTTCAACAGTAAATTTACTCGCTTATGTTGCGCTAGTCTTGCTAGGTATATATGTATATTATATCTAATAAATAGTACCAAAAAATATTATTAACTTACTGCGCTTGTTCCTTTATAGCCATATTAGAGTAAGTTTCAGTAAAGTTAATAGGTCTGTTGATGACTATATCGAAATATGATTTGTAGCCTGGTTCGTCGAAACAAGGGAATGCTTGCCTAGAATTTGTTGGCTGCAAGTGTGTCGCTGCGTACCAACTAAAAGGACAAATATAAATATTTTACAATACGAATTTCACAAACATAGAAAATAAATATCAATAATATTTTAAAGTACATACTGTATTCTGCCATCACTGCCTTTATAGCTTCCTCTAAAAACACCACGTGATAATGGAGTTTCATTGATATTGCCAACGTATACAACTGTAAGGTTGTATATAGCTGATTGATTTAAAGATAACCCTTCAGCCAAATTGACTTTTAAGAAATGATATTCTCTTATTCTTTCGAATTCGTTACCATTCTGCAGTGGCACCTCTACGCCTATTTCAGTTTTAAGTGACACAGACACTATGTCTCTTACATTTTCTTGAATTATAAGCGAAGATATATTTGATCTGGCCTGTGAAAATATGTATATATTTCATGAGATTCATATAACATAATTAGATTCGTTTTTATAAGCATAGGTAAAAGTAATCAATTAAAATTATTGTAAGATTTTTTTATCAGCTTCACGCTGTATCCCGCGCCCAGCAGGGTAGGCAGAGGGAACCTAGTGTTAAGACACTCTGTTTCGCACTTTCTGCCGAATTCTGGAGGCATTGCGTGGTGAGTGGCAGAATTCAACGCCACGCTTTACCTCCACACCAGAAATGAAAACACACAGTCGCACTTTGTGTCTCTGCGCTACGACTGGCCTCAATAAAAATATATCAACATAGTATAATATGACAAAATATATATAAATCCGATCATCTTACCCTAACTAATAAAGAAACGACACCATCAAAAGTGAAGGCTTCTTTGTTTCCTTCTGCTTCAAAATAAGGAGTTATTTCGACAGTTATACGTGTGGGGTCTAAATCTTCAGGTAAGCGGTAAGCTTCATCGCCCACATTATTCCTTATTCCGTATTCTAGTAGCTCTTGTTGTTCTTCGAAATCAAGTGGGAATTCACATCTTGCTAAGACGAATGGAGCTAGTAAAAATACTAGCTTTAGGAGACCTTTCATTGTGCTAAAATAAGTATCATAAAGAAAATATGCCACGTTAAATTTCAAATTATAAAAATATTTTTAGGCTTACGTTTTTTTCTTTTGTAGATACAGAACCTAAGAAACATAGCTTCACGCCTTTTTCCCGTATAGCTAAGTACGCATAGTGAACGTACGATACATGGGGATAATATATGGTGTCTATCTTTACGTATAATATTCAAGACATTGCGTTGAGTGCCAAGACTCAACCCTAGGCTTTGTCTTCGAGAGAGAAGAAATTAATACAATGTAAATATAATTATTTCTCCAAGATAGGATCGAATCCACGGCCATTGCGCTTACAGGTAAATGCTATCATATTCCGAATACAACTTTAGTATTTTTTTCAGCTTCATGCTGTATATAACAAAATAGCAAAGGAAACCTGGGAACCTAGAGATAAGACAGTCCCTTCCCATTAAGATACAATAAGATACTGTTCTCCATTTTCCGCCGTATTTACGAGGCATATTTGCTGGTTGCTCGTTACCAGCGCGAAGAAATGAAAATATCTAATCAAACATACAACGGTCGCGTTTACACTCGTACTGTGCTCTAGCGCTATGACGGCCCCATAATTAATATTTATTTAGATTTATATTTCAAAAATATTTTCAATATATATTATTTAAATTATATGTTAAGAACATTAATCTAAAATAAACATTAGAATTTAAAAAAAAACGAAATCAATAGAAAACGATTTACCTGTTCAAATCCCAAAGACACAATTACGTATTTTATCAAAAAAAATAAGGTAAAACTATATTATCATTTATCATTAATTATTTTCAATATCTAATCTCATTTATAATATACACAATTATGGCGTACAATTTTCCAAGATATATATTGCATTAAGAATTTATTACACCTATTTATTATTATGGATGAACTTGATACTTATCTTTTGATAGCGCCGACACGTGAAATAGGTACCTACCCTAGCTTGTTAACTCTTTTTCATTTTTACCTTACCTACAAACGTAGGCAAAGATAATTATAATTTTAAATATCCTTTAAACTATCCTTTAAAAAAAATCATTGAAATCAGTTGACGGTATATTAAGTTATTCGTCGATGTATGTTCGATGTGATTTTCTCATGGATAACATTGTCAGAAATGGACCAAATTGAAATGGAACCATACGAGAAGCACCAGAATGGAATGAAGACTGGCCCCATTTTATTTATAGTTTGTTATATAGATGTAACTAGCTTCATACTTCAAATGAAATAGATGATGTATAAAATATTTTAAATACTAGCTAATGCCTCGTAATTTCGTTTACGTGGATTTTTATAACCCTTGGCATGCCCTTCCATTTTTTCAATTAAAACCTGTCATATCAGTTCATACTCAAAATGTTCCACATTTTGAAACTGTCTTAACTAGATTTCCGTCATCCATACGATTTTACAAGAAACAGCTTAAAAGCCAAAAAAGAATATAAGAATAAGAATAAGAAAAAGAAATATTTATATTTTATTCATTAAAAATCTTTTATCAATATTGAAAACAAAGCTTAGTTTTAATTACTTGATATTCTGTTAAATGATCGATTTGTATGGATTATCGAATTAATATTACTTAGCACATCATTGAATGAGTTTGCATATATGTTGCAAAATATTTATATGTCCACATATAGGATATTTGAATTTGATTTAAAAATTTAAGTATTACTTTGGCTCTCTTGAATAAAAAAGTTTCGAAGCCAGTGCCTATTTTAGGATTGTAGGTTAACGAGAAATGAAACTTCCATACATTGACAATCTTAAGGAGGACCCTCAATATTCGTTTTGTTTGTCCATTGATTTGTCTGTCATTTGAGGACCAATTTTAGAAAATCTTTTATTATTAAAAGAACGTACGAGTACGTTCCCTTTGGTTCCATTACTACTAAGTCAGGATCTAATGATAAATGTGTATAGGTACGTATCATGTGTTCCATATATTTTTTTAAAATAATTATATATTTGCTTCTTATAGTCAACATTTAATGACATTACTAAGCGGATAATTGTAGAACAGGGTTGATGAATGAATGAATGAATGGTAGAAGGAAGATAAAAGATGGCTCATGAACCCTACGAGATCCCCGTGGAATTGGTATGAAGTTCATAAAAAAATATTTTTAATGAAATGAACTACAATTATAAGTTTGTAATAGTTTTTATCTGTCATAGATAATTTTAATCTTTGATATCGATAGATAGGTTTGTCTGTAAGTTGCCTCTTTTCAGAATTTTTCCTGTATACTTCAAATTCCCACGTTTAGCCAAATTTCATAACCGTGAGTCCACGGGAATTATAGGTTTTGATTACGCGGTGAATTTCATATAAAAAACTACACCCAAATGGGCGTATTTATTACTGTATTCAAACGTCATAATTTAAAGATAAACATCTGTTAAAAACTACTTTTTTTAACTCATGGAGGCAAAAAAAGACATTTTAGTACAAAATTACTAAATTTATTAAAACAACTTAAACCACCATCGCCAATACAGTCATAATTGCTAACAATAATACAGACACGAATGCGCTCGTAGCACTATCTCTAGCAGCTGCTAATATGATATCCGCGTTGGCCGTGCCCCACCGCATGTTGCTCCTGGCTGAGTTTATTCCAGACATTGCGCTGTTATACTGAGATGTATTAGATTGAGTACTTTGTAACCATTCTTCATACTGAAATTATATAAGTTTAATTAATTTTTAATTCTAATGACAATTATTGGTAGTGCACTGGCGGTAGGGCTCTATCGTGCAACTGTAAAGAAGATTGGTTGTGGGTTTACCAATCGAGAAAGGCGTGTTTGATATATCCTCGCTGTGGTAACGAGGCAAATCGCGGCGTTGAGTTCTGCCACTCAACATGAATTAATCTATTCTCTTTCTTTACTAAATAATACTTTAATTACAATGTATCATTTTATATAGATATTGTTGAAATTAAAATGGAGCCATCGTAGCGTTAACGTAGCGTCATTCTTTGTCTGCTTACTTTGGATGGTGTCTAGAAACCCTTTTCAGTTAGTTAGTTGGTTATTTCTGCCTATCCTACAATGAGGGATAAAGCTTGAAAATGATAAATAAAATTAACACTTACTTCAACTAGTTCGCTTTCCTCTAGGTACGAAGCTAGATTTGATAGAGCTGTATGCACAGGGTTAGGAGGAGCATCTTCGACGTAACTAAAATACATACATATATTTTATGTTTTTGTGATAGTAATTCCATATCTTTATCCAAATTACAACAAAATAATAAAAATACAAAAATATATATTTATTATTTTTTAATGTACTTACGCAACTCTCATCGCGTCTATATTGGTCTTGACAAACTGCAATACAGTATAAGCATTCTCTTTGTTGCCGAGCAAGGCGTAATTAAATGAATTTACTTTATCATGGTAGCGAACTGACTTGGATAAAGTTAACTGCAAATATCTGTAGGAGGTAAATGAAAATTATAATTAATATTTTCAGTAGTTTTTAACACTTTTTCCCGAATTGGAGAGGTTCTGGTGGTGAAACTCTGCGTTTTCCACGTTCTGTCTGTACTTAGCGTAGAAATGAAAATTATTATTTTAATATAATAGTTCCTCGAGTGAGGAATGAATTCAATAAGAGGGAGAAAATACTGTATTACATTTAAAAAAGTCAGTTTTACCTCGTTAGTAAAGCAGAATCTTTAGTCGCCGCCAAACCTCTTAACATTTCGAGCTGATCATTGGCAAAGTTAGAATTGTTATATCTGCCTAACAGAAATTCGAAATCCTGAGCTCCCCCATCTCTTAGACCTGCTATGTATACATGACGACGAATGCGAGGATCTACCCTATAATAAAACGGTAATTTTATATTTCTAAAATAAGTGAAAAAAATTGTTCTGTTCTGACTACCGTAGTCAGCATGGCGAATAATTGAATATATTATAATTATTATCTTTTATCCAAAATTTCTTATAAAAAATCGCTTAAATGGAGTATGACTATAGCCTAGTATATATTTATATATATAGGTATATTCTAATTTATTTTGAAAAAATAGTAAATTGAATAATATGTGATGTATTCCTCACCAAGCACTTTGGTCTCTCATGTTCACAAATTTGCCTCTTGAATCCTGGTTACAAACTTGATGGCCAAGATTACAAGCGAAATGTAAGACTTCTTGCCGTAATAAGCTTTCGGTGACTGTTTCATTTGATTTTGGCTCATAGCCTATAGAGTTGATCACAGTGTCCATATAACTTAGGAGATACGACTGAAATACAAGATTTCTTTTCATTTTTAGGTATTTGTTGCATCAGAGTAGACAGAGGTAACCTAGGAATCGAACCCACGACCTATCGCACTTACAATTACACGATTATGCCCCTGTGTCACGACTGGCCTCGAAGAAAAGTTTTAAAATAATCATAAGAGATGGGCATGCTTAAAGATTAACAAATATACTTATTAAGATTTTTAGTTTATGGTACAGCATTCAACTATTTTCTAATGCCAAAATACAAACACATAAACTAATTAAAATGATTTCTTTTAAAATACACTAACGTCAAATGTAGCCTGGCTCTCAGGAAGATGTCGCATCCTATTCCTCAACCAGCTGTACCCAGTTATAGCGGCGTTCCACACGTGATAATTGATTTCATTTCGTAAGAATTTTAAAATATTGAAGCCAAAGGAGTATGTCAGTTTTTGCGATCTCATCAATGCGAATACATCATTGACAATCTGTAACAATTAAATATGTTAAACAGAAAAAAAAAAAGATTATTATCAAAATATCATAACCTTAATCTTTAAAATTTTATCCCAGTTAAAATAGCGAATAAAAAAGTAGGATAAATATAAACATTTAAAGTTATTAAAGAAATACGGGTCACGTGTGAAAAAAAAAACATTATGTCGGCGAATATCGTTACTTTTTTAGGTTATCTTTCTAAGCAATCTGTAATTCATGAATGATTTGGTAGTTGACATCATTAATTACTTGATAAGTAATTCTCCGTGTTATTGATTATTTGCAAATATTTTGGACAATTTGTCAATCAATTTAAATCTGTCGTTGTCGTAGATCCAGAGTAAACACAATTTATATATTTCGATAACATTTCTTATATAACGAAGAAAAAGTTTAGTAGTTGTTTAATAATTTAAAATAAAAAATAGGACTTAGAAGCTATAGAGGAGCACTAAGTGGGGATTTCTCCAAGTTTCTTCAAGCAACGAAAATAAATCATATATAAAATCTGATTAAATATTCATATCTTACTTCTTATAAAAGAAAATTATTTGCAATTGCACCACAAAGGCATCCAAACTAATAAATACAATGTATATTATAAATATTTTCAATATACCTTAATCTCGGTTTTAGTATATACTTACTTGAGCTCGGTTTAAGTAATGAATAGATTCCGGGTCGTCTAACAAAGCCTGGGATATTAAATTCCAAGTTTTAACATCGTAGTTGACTCGGTAGTGTCCTGAATGTAAGACATTATGTATGAATACTTATACAATGTATCAGATGAACTTAATTAATAATGTAATTACTCATTAACATAAACATATAAACACATTTACATATATCCGTCGTAGGGAGGTCATCTGATTGTAAACGCGACGGCTGTGGATTTGATTTCCAATATGAAAATATAATTATTTAATTTCTTCGATCTGATAACAAGACGTGAATTCCGCCATCCCTAAAATTGGGAAGAAGGTGGAAAACGGAGTATCTTGATATTAAGTCCTCTCTGCCTTTACTGCTAAATATGTATGTGCCGGATACACTTATAAATTATTAAGTTGACGAGTATTTCAACTGTGAATTTTCCAAATGAATTTAAATTAAAAGAGAAAAACGAATTAAAAAAATCAAGGAACGGAATTACATTCACACTACATAAGCAATATATTCCTTCCTGCACATTTAATTCCATCATGCAGCTTTAGCTTCCAAGGAATGGAATAGATTACAAAATTTGGAATAAGAGTATTATATTAATTCTCCTATACTATTCAGAAAGCAGACGATGTGTAAAAAATATTAAATTTACCGTTTTGCTTTAAGTTAAAAATTATCCACTCCTCGGTGGGAGGTGGTATTTGAATGACAGCTGTTTTAGTGCTCAGCATATAAACTGGTCGAAGATTGTTGAAGTTTGGGTTAGATTTCCTAGCGAAGGTGATAGGGATGGGATAGATTTGGTCTGTAGGACTCGCTGATGCGCTTTGAAAGTATCTTTCCTGAAAATAAAACATCAATAAGTAAATCAATAAGTACATCAGAAAGAAAATATCAATAAGTGTAATAAAATATAGTAGATCATTCGTTTTAATCTACCGGGGCTTACGAAAGAATCTATTTCCATCTAATATATATACTAAAAGAACTACACCGTTTCAAAAGAATTATGTTTAAGTAAAAACAATACTCAAAAACTTAATAGTAGTATTAAGAAAAAATGGTTATATAATTTTTCTAATACCTGCGTCAAAGTTATTTCTCCATTAGAATAGTCCACCTCCACTGTCAGAAGAGGATATCCGGCCTCATTGACCCAAATACGATAGAATTCCGTAAAATTAAAATTTGGATATACGCTAAGTGAACCATCCTCCACTATAGACTGATTGAAAGCGTTGAACAAATCGTATTGATCTGTTGCTTTATAAGGACTGGAAAAGTGATAATTCTATAATTTATGAGAAACATTTTTTTAGCTTCCCCGTGTTTGCTGCGCATAGCCGCTTGGCTTGAGGGAACCTAGTGTTTAGACACTCCGTTCCCATAAACATGGTCATGATTTTCATTGGCCATGGTTCAGTCTTGACTCTAAGTTTAGTGTTTTCATTTCGAGGTACTGAATTACGTCACTGCACGGCACGGCACGTAATATCTCAAATCTGAGTAAAACGGGTGTCAAGAGTGTTCTCTTAGTCTCAGGAAATATATTAAATTCGTAACAAATATATTAAATATATTAAATAAATAACATGCAATTAGCAAATCGATTGTATAAATAAGTAACAACGACTGACAGCCTTTTTTATCATAATATAGAAAAAAAAATATTTCGATATATTTTAAGATTTTATATTTAGTAAAATATCAGATTTTAAGGGTCCAAATATAAGATTTAATTCAATTTATAAGTATATTGTCGCAAAAAACATGTTCATTTAACTCGTCTTTCTAAAGAACTACTGTAATGATTATTGTTAAAGCAAAAATACAAAACTAAAAAAAAATGGTTACTTACTTATCTCTTAAGAAATATTGACACGCTTTCCTAAAAGTGTCAGGTGTGATTATATTAACTAACATTTTTAAGAAAGCCGCGCCCTTAGAATAACTGATGGTTCCAAAGTGGCCAGTAACTTGGGCGGGTGTGTTGACATCATGATTTAGAGGAACAGTGGAAACACCAGAATCAAAAGATAAACTGTTCTGTATGTAACGAGAGTTGAAATGTTCGTGAAGCTCGTATTGTGGGAACATCTAAGACATAAATAGTTAATTTAATTTATTTTATAAATAGATCATTAATAAATAAAATATTTAAGCAGTTTCGTATATGTTTCTGAAGTTTTTATTTATTAAAAAATATTAAAGGAGGAGTAGCTTGTTTGTATCTGAATTGAGCTGAACTATAACTTACCTCATGTGCGGCGATATATCCAAAATAGCTAGCGAATCCTTCATTTATCCAAGTGTTACTCCACCAGTAGCAAGTGATCAAGTTGCCAAACCACTTGTGAGCGAGTTCGTGTGATACTAGCGTGGTAGCATAATGTTCCACAGACATGATTGTTTCACGTGGATCGATTATTAAATATAATTCCCTAAAAAATTAAATACAAATAATAACAATATGTTCATCATTAAAACAAAAAAAGCAGGCGACCATGATGCTGCATTCATGCACAGCTATGTAAGTTGTGCATAAATGCAGAATCATTTACTAAAACTAAAAATTCTCTTAATACAAGCTTTTCTCCGAGTTTTGCTAACATCTCACATCTTATAGCATAGACAATGAGATAAATATATATATTTATTAAAAAAAACATTGAATCAAGTTAAAATTGTAAACATTTTTTACCTACCTATAACTAACCATGCCCCAATTTTCTGTACCAGCAGACGCCCAATCAGGTGAAGAAATGTGGTCATTCAGTAAATTTGGATGAAGACTTGAGTACGGCATATTGAAGTAATCATCAAAGAATTCCGTCATTTTGACAGTCAATTCTAAAGCATGATCTCCTAAGCCTGCTGTATTAGATCTACCAATAATTCTTATAGCAGGAGAGAATGATGAATTGCTAGCAATCACTTGGAAAGATTCGCTAACCAAAAATGTTACCAGGTACGAAGACATAATTGGGGTAGCGGTGAAATGATCTACTACGCGACTGTTTGCAATGCTGGAAATATCATTGAAATGCATTTATTAAGCTTGTAATTTAGAATATTAAATCAATTAATACAATAATATTAAAATACTAGTAATTAAACATTATTATTTTCTTTATTTAATGTAGACACGAACTGGCTTTTTTAAAATATTTTCTTGACTTTTCTACAAATAAAAAAATATTATGAAGATAATTTGTCACTTAGAAGAGCAAACTTCTTTAAATCATCATATAATAACAGTAATAAAATTAGATATTGTTAAAGTAAGTTTAAATTTCTATTATATCGTACTTACGATTCACTTCGGTCAAGAGCAGTATTTGAAAAAGTTCCATTGTATCCTAAAGGTTTAGACAAATGAAGTTTGAAAGCTGCCTTGAATAATGGCTCGTCCCAACAAGGAAACGCCTGCCTCGCGTTATAGGGTTGGAAATGTGTAGTCGCATATATTCTATGAAAGAAGTACATAAATTATTATGGTTAAAGTTAACATTATCATTAATTCATAGTAAAATATATTTGAAATCTTTTTGAGATTTTAATAATATATCTTCATTGGTGAATTAAGCAATTATTGTATATCAATTAATATTATATTTGATTTGTTAAAATTCTTACCTTTCAACTCCACTACTGTCTACATACCAACCTCTCCATATACCCCTCTTCATTGGACCTTCATTCATTTTATTACTATACTCAATATAAAGGGAATAATTTGTTCCCAATACAAGAGATTGTTGCAGATTTATTTTCAAGAAATGATATTGAGGTTCCAAAGAATATTCATTAAGTAATTCTTGACCATTAACGGCATTAACTCTTACTGATTTTATTGTTTCAACATTAGAGTGCAACACAATGTTTGATACATTCTCTTGCCTCGCCTGAAATTATGTTATATCATAGTTGTAGAAAACTCAATATAATGGGAGTATATGATAATTGCATATTTATGTACTATATTAAAGATTTTCTTTGAAACTAATTGGTTTTTATAGGTGTAGTTAGTTTACGTTTCACAAAGTGAAATACAGCAACAGAAAATAAAAAAACATACCTGAATAATAATAGTTTCTCTACCATCGAAACTAAATGGACGATCAATTGCTTCAGCAAAATATAAATCAATGTATATATCATACTCCAAGGGCACCACGTTTTGGGGTAAACGGTATGCTGTGTCTGTGCTCCGAGAAACTGTGCCATCAGGAATATCTATAGACTCTTCTATTTCTGATATCCACAAAGGATTATCGGCACTCGTGGTAGCTAAGACCACAAGGCCTATAAAAACGTAGAACAAGGACATTTCTGTAGAAATACAATATATGTCTATAGTTTTTTACTTTTTAATAAGAAATTTCTCGTCGACGTATTTTACTAAACAGCGAGACTTATTCAAAGATCTGTTCTTTATATTATGGCGTTCCGAGCGTGCCAGTTGAGCACAAAAATTCAAAGATCTAATATTATGCATACTCGAATATTAATTAACAACGTCAGTACTGTCAGTCACGCAGTTATTTCTGCAGAGGAGAAACATTGAAAAGCCTATCGTTCTAATTTCAGGATTGTACCTGTATAAATGCTCGAATCTTTTGACATAGATGCTTGATGTATTCTGTGCTTCTAGCGACTACAGAACTAAATGTGTGACATAAATTTTAGCTTGATACCTCCACTTGATCTGGAAACAGACGAACAGCTGGACAGCAAAGTGATAAGGGTTCCGCTTTCACCTTTTGAGGTACGAGACTCTTAAAAGTAGCTTCACTGTTCAATTCAACACCGCGGGTGCTTACGAATGCAAGGAATTGAACCCCTAGCTGTTGCGTTTACAGACAGACGTTGTGCATCTGTGCCACGATGGCCTATAGGATATAACTAGTAAGGATAATAAACGATATAAATAAGGATATAAACTTAAATATTAACACCTATATCTCAAATATATTTTTTTACATTAAAATAAACTTACCTGATAAAAATGTCCTCATCAAAGCTTGAATCGAGATAAAATGAATCCAATTATTGTTTCAAAAACCTTCGAATCAATAAAACGATGATAAATATTATAATAAGATAATAATTAATCTTTTGATTGTGTTTCGATATCGATCTTAACGTAATATACTGATAATAATATTTGGAGAATTAGACTTATATGTTTATAATATATCCTTGATATCGAATGTACGTCAATAATACATTATTTACAACCTTGTGTTGTTTTTTTTAACGAAATAAAAATATTAATTTAAATGATAAATTGGCAGCTTCCATGTAACAGCGTCTAACTGTAAATTGGCACAATTTCTTTTTGCGGCGTTGAATTCCGCCACTGCCACAATGCACCTCTAGAATTCGAGAGGGAAGTAAATACTAAATGTCTAAGTTTTCTCTGACTACCTTGCTTTATAAGCGGGATAAAGCTGAAAAAACATGAAAATAATCATTTTATTGTAAATGTATTATTATTAAAGAAAAAATTGAACAAAGGATAAAAAATTGTGAAAATATAAATTTATCACATTAAACAAGAATGAAAGAGAACTGTATAGATATAAAAACGGAACCGCAGGGAGAGCTCCGTACAAATTTCATGATTGTAAGTCAACGGGAATGTAATTTATAAAATCACGCACTCCTATTTTGTAAAAAAATAACTGTAAGTTATAAATATAAGTTTAGAAAGTTTTTCCTGTTATCTATATATAAATGGACGATGGATTGGATGGATGTTCCCACTGACTGAAATAAGACGCACGCACAGCCGTAACCGCTGTGCGTAGAAACGTGAAATTTGGACAGATGTTTACTTTCGTAATCTAGACATCCACTAAAAAGGGATTTTGAAAAATTTTAACCCTAAAGGGATGAAATAGGGGTTGTAAATTTGTGTGAAAAAATTTTATAAATCGTCATCGATTTTTATAAAATTTGAAATTTAGACTCTTAAAAATATTCAGTTGATGACGTGTTTCATGGCTTATTAGAATTCACTCCTAAGGGTCCAAAGAAACAGGCAAAGCTGCTCGCGTCCGCTAGTTGATTTATAAGGTGCTATGACGTCATCTTGACTTAACTATCTCAAAATAAAAATAAAAAAAATAAAATGTTTTTGAAATTTCTCCGAAATATACTTTAGATTATAAAAGTAACGTAACAATTTTCATTTCACCACTCTTTAGACAAAGTGCGATTGCGAATTAACTGAAAAGAGAGAAATAACATAAGTATACGTCATTTCATAATATTACATTTTAATTTTTTTAATTCCTTTTATTTGTTAATAAAATTAACGATAAATTGTCAGTTTTTCAGTAACTAAAAAGAGAGAAATAACATAAGTATACGTCATTTCATAATATTACATCTTAATTTTTTTAAATCCTTTTATTTGTTAATAAAATTAACGATAAATTGTCAGTTTTACAGTAACTGAAAAGAGAGAAATAACATAAGTATACGTCATTTCATAATATTACATTTAAATTTTTTTAAATCCTTTTATTTGTTAATAAAATTAACGATAAATTGTCAGTTTTTCAGTATGGTAAAATAAATAAATAATACGGGGGAAAAAAGTAACAAACAACAAAACACTGTCCAACAAAATAAAACAACAAATTTTATATTGTAAAAATATTTATTAAAAAATAATATTTAAATAAGCTCAAATCGAGCTAAACTTATATTGATTGAATTAAATTAACATTTTACACTTAATGAAAAAATTGTGCGACCAATGCCACTAAGATAAGTGCCATGGAGCCAGTTACTGCGGCGGATGAATTTCCGCTGCGAATGAAGGTTACCACATCAGGTGCTACACTGTTACCCCATCTGATGTTGTTCATGGCTGATGACACGACAGCCACTCCGTTGTTGAATGAGCCTACTAGGTCTAGCTGTTTCTCGTACACCCAACTTTGGAACTAAAATAAAATTAAATCAGTTAAAAATGACGGAACGGAGTGTGTTAATCTGATAACTAGCTGAAAAGTTAAAGGAGGAAATTTTACGATTATTATTATCAGTCTAAGTATTACATTTTGTAGATTGACCTAAAATGTACTAAATGTCAAATATAAAATAAATAATGTGACATTTACCTTAACCACATCTTCAAAGTTGGTCAAGAAGGACGCTACAGCGTTGATGCAGATGTTGAGTCTAGCTACGCCTCCGTACCTGAAGATAAAATTTCAATAATAATTATGTATTAATTAAAATAAATTATTAATAATAATTATTATTAATAGGATGATTATATAATAAAAGCTTGAAAAATAAAGCCTATTTATATAGCTTCACAAATCTAAAAGGTACTAAAGTTTAATGAGAGTATTTACTATTATCACGTTATTCGCTTATTTATATTTTGAAAAGCGAACTAATATAAAAAAACGTGAAAAAAGTGACGTCTCGTTCGTAATGTTTATGGATCCCTTTGAGGTAATACAGACTTATAATTGTAGTTCATTTCATACTAAATTTGCGCGTACTGGGTTGCATCGTCTGTGGGGGAGGTCCGAGACCGTTTTAGTAAAGCAGTTTTTTTAATAAATTTATTACTCCCATATATTGCACAAAACGTGAGAAATGTATCTTAGAAAGTTATTAATTAGTTATAAGATTCTTAATAATACATACGCGTCTCTGATTTGGATGAAGTTGTTATACAAGAAATCGAGGACTAGACCCAAATTTTCTCTGTTGCCTTGAAGAGCAAACTGATAGGCACTGGCCCTGTCGTGGAGCCTGATCTTGTCATTGTACATAGACTGGAACAGGTAGCTGGAAGAAAAATCGTTATACATTATGAATTTTTGACACGAACAAAACAAACATTACTATTTAAACTGCTAATGCTTATCGCTAACAAATTTGCTTTTACGTTACTATAGGAACGTAAAATATATACGATGTTTTTTCAAAAAGGTCTCAAATTTATTTTGTGAGTTAGTGTATGTAGTCGACTATGAGTTGTTATCTTCATTAGAATATCTTTGTCATTTGCACAATCAACTATATAATATCGTCCAAACTTTTTCAAACCTTAGTTAAAAATAATTATTGTAATTTAAATAAAATATATCACTAATTTAAGTTAATAAAGCATCTAATAGTACATTTGGAAAGTGAAAAAAATGTTTTAATAAATTAATCTCCTCGACCTCCAAAGATTAATAATATATAAACTATTCTCATTCTCCCGATCTATTCAGATAAAACACATCGATCCAATATCTAAAAATATACAGATAGACATTGATTCGCAATGTTTAAAAATAGGCAAAAAAATTGCAACAAGAAAATGTCCAATTGTCCATCTGGACTAATTCATTGAGTAGCTTAAATACTTACTGTGTCAAAGAAGAATTATCTCTAGTACAAGCAAGAGTACGCAAAATGACGACCATGTCGGCGGCGTTCTCGGAACTGTTATATTTCTGGAAGAGGAATTGATAGTCCGAAGCATTACCATGACGTAGACCAGAGCAGTAGACGTAGCGGCGAGCGTTTTTAGGTACACTGTAAAAGTAATAAGTTTATACATAATTATACTCATTTGTCTAATTGTTTAGATATGTACAAGATTTCATTTATCGTTATTTTTATCAATATGAGGGCGTCGTGGCGTAGAGGCACAAGCGTGTGACTGTAAACGCGACTGGTTGTAGGTTCGATCCCTACTCGAGGAAATGAAATATTTAATATTTTCATTTATTCGCTCTGGTGTCGGGGTAAAACGTAGCGTTGAGTTCCGCCTTTCAACATAGGTACAGCACCTCTATAATTCAGCGGAATTTATATATTTTTAAATATTTTTAACCATTTACATTTAAATAAGTATAAACAATTTAATTTTAAATGTAATATAAACTCACATATAGGTAGCGTTGTTCCTAAACTCATTCCACTTTGCAAGACTGTTATTAACGCATCCTTCGTGGCCCATATTACAAGCGTAGTTCATAATAATCATTCTCGCTTGTTGGACAGACACCAATTCATTAGGGCCTTCGTTGTAGCCTAATTCAGCTATAGCACCTTCGAAGAGGTCTAATAAATATTCCTGTAAAGATCCAAATTATATTAATAAAGTTAAATATCTACTTATGTACATGAGTACATGTACCGTCAATTTAAAATTGCAAGACGTGGCAAGCGAAAAGAAGCGTGCTATTGAAGGCGCCATGGTAGTGAATTCGATTTTTTATAAGCAATTATCGTATTTATATTAGAATATATTGACTGAAATATTGTAATTATAAACATAGTCCAGAGAGTGAGTTAAATAAAAGCGAACATATTAAATTAAGATTTCTCAAATATGAGCGGTCTAACTACTGGGCTTAAATCAGTGGCCATTAATGAAGTATATAAAAACATTTTTTAACACAATTTACTTACATTAAATTCTTCATAAGCAGCAGGCAAGTGCTCTAGCCTTCTTCGCACCCAATCAAGCTGTGCTAAAGCTCCATTCCAAACGTAGTAGCTGCTTTCGTTTTTCAGGAATGAGAGTACATCAAAGGCGCGGTTGACACTGATTTTACCAGCTCGTAGGAAGAAAAGGACATCGTGGGCAATCTAAATCGGGAATATAGTTTTTATAATTAATTAGGGACTTTTTTATATATTATTTTTCAACTAACATCTTTTGCATTGTATTTCTCCATTCTTCACTTTTTTCTATACAGATATATCTAAAATTAGTTTTTTAATAATAATATCATTTGAAGCCAGTCGTGGCCTACAAATGCACAGACAAACAGATGATTTTTTTAAAAATCGCTGTCTTTAGTTCTATAAAGCTAGTAAATAACGTTTTTTCTTATATATCTTCACATGAAACAGACACTGTACATACAGGCACCGATCCGTTACGATTTTATTATATAGTATAGAAGACTCAGCATTGCCAGACGTTTGGCGGGACGTCCCGATACTAGCTCAAAAATTTAAATGTCCCCAGCAAGATAGATATGGTCCCGATGTTCATGAATTGAGAATTATTTTTTAATTACTTATTTTTTTTATATTGCTAACAATTCCAGAGATAAAAATCTGGCAACACTGATAAAAGTATAGATATAGATTAAAGCTTACCTGTGCCCTGTTTAGTTTGTGTATGACATCTTTATTGTTGCGCAACTGAGATGCAATCATTTGCCAGTTATTATCATCATAATTTACGCGATACAGTCCTATAATATACATATATTTTTTTAAACTCACTATAAGTCTACTAATATTAATATATAAATATAAAGAGTAAAGCATAAATAATGGATACCAAGATACGAATGGATGTTGCAAAATTTGAATTTCAAAAACTTGCTCAACACCTTTTCCAAAATAGTGTATAACTACGATATGAATAGTGTTTAAACTTTGTCATAATAAAATAAAAATTAAGGACAAATATTTATTATCTTAAATTCGGAACGCGCTAAGAAAAAAAATATTTCTTTAAAGATAGGCTTAGTAAAAAAAAATTGCCCTAAATATTTATAACTGTCAATATAAGTATACTTAAAAACTTAATTGGCACTAAATCAATATAAATATCTGATAATTATAAAATGTCAAATGTCACCATTATTACGCATAGTTTACTATAAAAAAGCTTCCCACTTTTTCAGATATAGCAGAGAGACAGAGTGAACTTAGTGTTAAGACATTCCATCTTTCACTTTCCGCCCATTTTTCAAATCATTGCGTTGTTGAGTGGCGGAACTAAGCGCCGCGCTTGTATTTTTATTACAATTAAAAAAATCTTACCCGAATATTGCAAGTTCAATATAACCCAATCGTTTCCTGGATCTTTTTGAATGGTCATGCTACTATTGGGGAATATAAAACTCGGCTTAGTACTAGTGAAATTAGGGTTTCCTCCGTGAGTCCATGTTATTGGAATATGCCAAATTGTTGGGTTGGGTGTTCCACTTAATTGAAAACGTTCCTGTAAAATAATGTTCAGTAATATCAAATACCAAAATCTATAAATAAAGAAAATAAAAAGTAATAATTTAGGCAGGTAAAATAATTGTCATATCAAGTAAGTCCTAAAACTATTATGAATATAAAATATATAGAAATTATCATAATTATTTAATTAATCAAACTGGAAATTTGGATTGCTTCTAGTTATATAAAACAACTTGCCTAAAGTATGTATTGATCATCGGAATACTTCTACATTTTCTAAAAGATACATAAGCTAAAAAAGCATAAAAAGGCAAAGGCATACCTGAGATAAAGAAATGACTCCATTGTTCGTGTTGACATTGACATTGACTACTGGTGCTCCTGGGTTCTGTACCCAGTTATCAAAAACAGCTCCCACATCAACACCAGGATAACTAACTTGAAAGCTTGAATCTTGTACAACGGCCCTTCGGAATGCTTCGTACATGTCATTGGGATATGCAATACCAAATGCACTGAAATGTGTGATAATGTTTACTCCATTGATTCCACATTGATTCTTTATGTTTTTCTTTACTATGTTTTTTTTCTATTGTATCTTACACTTTTAATACTTACTGTTGTTTTAAATAATCTCTTAATGCATTTTTAAATGTGTTAGGTCCAACAAAATGCTCCAACATTCTTAAGACTGAAGCCCCCTTTGCATAACTGGGAGTACCGAAATGAGCTGTGATTGAAGGATTGCTTGCGACGGCGCTCCAATTCATAGCAGTAATACTGGCACTGGCATCCCCAACTAAAGCACTTTGCACTCGATCAAGTACGAAAAGTTCGTCAAGCTCCATTTGTGGATCAGCCTAAAATGTGATTTTACACGTATTTTCAAATAGCTTATAATATTATATCATTTTTACATCTATAAATATTGTAATTGTTTTATTATTAAGTTGGTGTAATAAAGTATTAAGTAAATAGTTGCTTATTAAAAACTCCGCTGAATTCTGAAGGTATTACGCGTTATGATCGTTTTATGTTTTTTAAAAAAAGAACCATCAGGCTTTTTTGTAGTAGGCAGAGAAGATCCAAATTAACCCATTCAGTTCACCTCGATCTGCCCATTTTTCGAGACATTACCTGTGGATTGGCGAAATTCAACACCGCGCTTTGTATATCAGAACGGAAAAATAGTTATAAATTTAATGTAATCTAATAACTGTAACAAAAACTTAATGAATAGTATGATAAACTTTAAAAGGATTGCACTCACTAAATGAGCTCCAAAGAATTCGAAGTAGCTAGCAAAAGACTCATTCAGCCAAAGGTTGCTCCACCAAAAACAAGTTACTAAATTTCCGAACCATTTATGAGCAAGTTCATGAGCCATAATCGTTGCAATAAAGATCTTGTTTACAATATTTGTGTGATCCTCATCGTATAGTAAGTATGCTTCCCTGCGAAGATACAAAAAGCAATTTCAGGATTGTAAGTCAACAGGAGTACACATCTTATATAAGTTGTCAAAAACAAAAGATGACGAATATGCCCGAATGTAAGTAAATTTTCACTTTTCTAATTTTATTTATTTGTATTGTCAGTTCTCATTTCGTACTAAATTTCTAATAACTGTAGGTCCACGGGAAGTTTCCTATGGTTTTGATTACAGCAATGCAGCAAAATCGTTGGATAAATGATCATATATTTTTATTGTGTTGACTTAAAAGCTTGACAGGTTAACAATTTTGCTTATGTTTTACCTGTAGTTGACCATTCCCCAGTTTTCCATAGCACCAGCAGGAAAATCGGGTAGAGCAATGTGGTCATTTTTCATTGGGTATCCTTGGCCCATGTCGTAGTATTTATAATCAAAATACTCATCCATCGCTTTAGTGATCCTAAGACCAATATCTGCGGCATACTCATGTTGATCGACAGGTCCTTCGCGAGAGATAATTTGGAAAGGCATTTCTACAGTTGAAGTTTTATTTGTGGTTACAAAATCACTAACATGGAATGCTATTAAATAAGCTGAAACTGTAGGCGTTGGCAGGAACGTTTCTCGAATCCGCCCTTGAGATACCCTAAAAAGAGAAAAAAATGTATATTATTGACATTTTTTAAAATATTATCTATCTGTGGTTTTCTTTCTTATAAATAATTAATAAAATTAGCTACTTACTGCACAGTATCATTTATGGCCATATTGGAGAAGGAAGGCGAAAGATTAGCGTCGCGAACAATAGAAATAACAAATCTACTTTTGAATTGAGGTTCGTCAAAACATGGGAATGCTGTTCTCGCATAGTAGGGCTGGAATTGAGTTGTGGCATATTGACTGAAAAAAAAAACATCAGAATAAATTTATTTTATACTAGATTGTTAACGCAATTCTTCGTCTTCATCTTTAAATAAAAATAATTTACAAATAATTAACGTCGGCAGACGTTTTATTTTAAATAGTAGAATAATAGTAGTTTTCTTTTAAAAAACAATACAAGGCTTCATTTAACCGCATAAAAATAACAAAATAATTACCGTGTTTCATTGCCGAAATGGTAATAACCTTTGTAGAATCCCCTGGCAAGTGGATTTTCGTTTATTGCCCCAAGAAAACTGATTGTTATTGTATATTTACCAGGACTGATTTGTGAAGCGAAATTGATCTTTAATATTTCGTAATAGTCGTCAGTTTCAAATGAATTGGGAAACTGTAGGTTGATTGGTTGGTTGTTTTCATTAACAACGTTAATTCCACTTATGGATACGACTTTCTGATGCAAAACAATTTGTGAAAGATTTTGCGATACCTGGAAAATAATTTCATATTAGTTATAAGTTTATGTAAGTATATTAAACATAAAAAATATAAATTTCCTATCTATTGAGCCGTTAGGATTTTTTATGACTAAAATATCAAAGAATGCCAAGGAATTATTTGTCTGTAATTCTATTGTGAATTGAATATTAATTTAAATCAAAATTAAGGGGGTTGGGATATATATAATAATGTAATTGTTAAGGATTTCATATAAAATGTGTAACAAATACGAAAATGTAATATCTTATTATATATATCTTTAGATTAGTCGCGAATCAGTTTAAACGTAAAGTTTAAAAATTTCAATTGAGACATAATTTGAATAATAATATTTTTACAATATTATTATTTAAACTTAATTTGCCATTGTTAATTTAAGGGACATTACTTTATCAACTCAATGATAACGAATCTTCGGTCACATCAATTCGAGGAATTAATAATAATTTATAATATATTTTATCTTATCTTTTATATTTTTAGATAAAAGTACGGTTTTAATGCAATAGTGTTGGTAATTATTTTAGTGTGTGATATAATAATTCCGACCGAATCAAAAAATTTAAGAGTTCTTTACCTAATATTATTCATATACCGTTTATGTGCCTTTTGTTAAATATTCACATATCATTTGATGAACACTGATTTCCCATTAATAGAACAATTCAAGTTAAATTATTTACATTCATTTTACACTTTCCGCCTGAGACATTGCAAAAAGACAAGCTAAAAGTTGAAAAATTAGAATTTTAAGGTTAATTTCTCATCGTGAGGGTTGAATCAACAATGAGTAAACGATGACAATACATTACTTTAAATCTAAATAATTACATACATCTACATCGATCTGGACCAATCCGTTGAATCTAGATTCAGATAAATAGACGTCTAAGTCAACATAGTAGTATGAAGGCTGCACATTATTTAGTAGTCTGTACTGTGGATTGTCCAGGTTTGTGGAATAATCGATGGTGCCCAAATCTGACATAAACTCGAAAGGCTCAGCGTTAATAGCTCCCACCAGGAGGAACAGAAACGTGACCATCATTTTGAGACCTGCAATATATTTATATTTAAACTTTACTTACATTTTTCACAGATATTTTAATAAAAGTATAGGAAGAAAAATGTAAATCTTCTTATATCTAGTTCAATTATATATTTTTATAACTTCCACATTAACAAGTACAACAACACCTACAACTGTAGGTGTTCACAGGACGTTAATTCTAGTCGTGTCATTTTGTTTTTCTATAATCCTCTATACTCATATTACTCATTTATTGATAACTGAGCCAAGGCAATACGATTTTAAGCCAGGTAACTGATAAACTTACGCTCATATATAAACTACATATATTTATTATAATAAAAAATAATAAAGAATTGTGATTTTTTTTAATAGACATTCACGTATCCGGTACACAGCAATGTATACAGACTGAGAAAACATTAGAGCTTAGTGTTAAGATACTTCATTCTAATTTTTCGCTGAATTCTGGAGGTATTGCGTGTTAGTGGCTAAACTCAACGCCGTGCTTTGCCTCGTTATAAGAGCGACGAAATAAAAAAAATTAAAATTAATTTGGGAATTGAACCCCAACCGTTTTCAGTCATATACCCGTGGCCAAGCGCCTCAGAGATATTAACCTATAGCAAATAGGAAAGATGCATATTACTCTGTCCACAAAACGTCTATTTTGCGTGGAAATCGAACCCAGCAATCGGACCA
>JAKRZM010001288.1:69896-154871 GCA_036379175.1 Heliconius cydno galanthus | reverse complement strand
ATTGTAATTTAGTAACATGCGGACTTATGCTCGGAAATCAACTCGAGGTTATGTGTCATATGAGTTGATGCAAAAAGCAGCGGATGTAGTTTTCAAAGATTGCAGGAATAAGATAAAAACTGTTACTGAATTATATATACATATTGAGCGGGAAAAGCTAAAGCTATAAAATCTTTGTTTATTATTTTGGTTTAACAAATTTAAAATAAGTTTTATTTTATGTAAAATTATGTTTTACTTTAAAAAGTAAAACATAATTTTACATACCTGAACTAAAGTTCAGTTCGATTTTTTTTTGTTCAAAATTAATTCTTTTTACGATTTTAAGTGATAAGTAACCTTAAAAGGATACTTCTTAAATGAGTGTTGGTTGTGGTGGTAGTGGTTGTTAACGAGTGGCATTTGTTGTGATATGCAAAACTTGACTCAATTAGGTATTATTTTTGTGGAAACTAACATTTTGGTATATTGACAAGAAAATACATAAAAAATATTCGGGCGAATTGGGAATCTCCCTTTTTTGAAGTCGGTTGAAAATGAAAACATCTTTTTTGAGGTTAGTTGAAAAGAAATGCAACGATGGGGAATCTTATTTCTGACAATAATTTTAACAAAGCTTTCTCTTGTCCCTGGAATAGTTTCCAGTATAATTAAAATTTACCAAACAAAAACAAATTTTCTCAATTTTGACCGGATTTTATAATCGGAACCTAACCAAACTTTCATCAAACTATCCTTGAAGTGTATCCTTCAAAATAAGAAAAGAATCATTGGAATCAGTTGGCGTGATATTGAGTTATTCGTCATTTTGTCGCACATGTACCAATACAAATTTAATACTTATGTGATTTTCTCATAGATACCATTGTCAAAAATAGACCAAAAAAAAAATTGATTCCCACTTGGGAAACACTACCTTTCAAATAAAAAAAATCATCAAAATCTGTTCACCTAATCAAAAATTATGAAGTAACATACATATAAAAAAAAACAGTCGAATTGATAATCTCCTTTTCTTACAGAAGTCGGTTAAAAAAGATTTGCATTTGCGCCTGGTGATTATTAATGATACTGTCGAATATTCCTTAAATAAACAGGCTTTGTTCGATTATTTATTGTTTTTTATTTAGCAAATAATAGCTTTAAAAAATATGGTAACAATTTACCCCGGTCTGTTAACAACTTGCCCCAAGTCGGGGTAAGTTGTTACTTTCCGACTTCAGTCATAAAAAAAATCATAATAAAACAGTCTTACAAAGAATACCCCAAATTACTGTTTTAATTGCAAGTCTAAATATGTATGTTGAATTTGATTATATTGTATAAATACTGAAATCAAGTATTCGTAGCAATACTTGAGGTTAAAAAAAATCGGAACTTTTGGCCCCGCTCTCCCCTAATCGCCTTTCGGACATGACGTCCTTAGCCAACAGGTAGCCATCCCCAGTGGCGCAGAATTTTCGAGTACCAGCGGTCAGCCAGTGCAGACAGAATGCCATTCGAGCTATTATGATATAAAATTTTCCCCCTGGACATTTTTGCCTGGCTAGATAAGAGTATAGTATAATTGTTGATATATTGTACTGTGTCATAAAATATATTTTTATTATGTCAGGCTTAAGAAAACTATATGGTATAAATATTGCTAGAATTTACAATAATATTAGAAAAATATATGCGGAAACCAAATCGAAAGTAATTAAACATCCAATTAATTATTGCTCGCTGTCCTAAACCTTATCTGAAAATTTTTTACAACAAAGAACTTGAGTCATACGAGTATAATACGAAATTCTATTTTTAGGTGATGATCTACTACGTGTCACTGGTACGGTGATATTTGGAGACTTCAACTGTCCCACAGAAACAGTTAGTTAGTTCGTTTGATTTTAAACTTTTTCCCATCAGCCTTAATGTAATTAGGATGTAAATTTTATGTTTTTTTTATTATTTAAACTAGCTGACCTGCGCGGTTTCGCCCGCATGAACTGTACGAATATTTATCTATATATATAAAATCGAAAGGTCACTCACTCATCACGAAATCTCAGAAACTACATGTGCTAGGAATCTGCATCTGCATTTTGCATAGGAGTTACTGCTCGCTAAGACGGGAATTTGCAATATTCGACTTCTAAGTTTTTGGGGTCGAAAGTTTGTATAAAATTTCGTTACTACAAATGCTAGGAGTCTCAAATTTTGCATGGACGTCACTTATAGGACGTAGGTACTCATGGAGACGGAAATTAATAATAACGTAGTTCACGCAGGCGAAGCCGTGGGCGGGCCGCTAGTTAAATATATTTATGAAGTTATTTTCAGTTTTTTAATGTTATTAGTGACGACTTGACATTAGAATAGATGTTATTATACATATAAACCTTCCTCTTGAATCACTCTATGTATTAAAAAAAATCGGACATGCGTGAATCTGGCTCACCCACGGAGGGTTCCGCACAAAAATTGGAGATCTTAAGCTTTTCTGAATTATACTTTTTCTATGTTATGTTATTGAAGAGGGGCAAAGGTTTTGTCTTCCTTCTTTTGGTAATCCATGTATTGAATGTGATCAACTTATGTTCGGGGAAAATTGAATACTTGTGTTCTCATGAAAGTGAGCTACGACAATAATACACCTACTATAATTTATAATTATTACAAATTTCCAATAGTCTATACTAATCAATCATATTCATTATTGAATCTGACGACATAAGACTTCCATTAGACAGGATTTCTTTGTACCGAATGACTTAAAATTCTCACTCATTAATTAAATTTATTAATTAAACAAGTCATGAAATTTCGTTATAAAATTTTGTGAATACATTCACTTACTAAGTTTCATGAAGATTACATGTTTGATTCATTTCATGACGTCCTTATTGCTTGTAAGAGGAACTGTTCTCATATTGTCTTTATGCAAATTTATTGTTTTTTTTTAATTTGTTTACATTACTCTTATTTAATGTAACAAATTTTCATCAGATAACAAAAATTACAAAATTTTGTTTTAATTGAATATTAATGCAGACTTTGGTCTAATCGAAAATTAATCCATTGTGATTTAGATAATTATAAGTGAATACAAATATTAAAAATACAAATAAAAAAATATAAGTTATTTGTTTATTGCGATTTTTATTATAAACTGCAATTAGATGTCATAGCATATAATATTTTTGCACGTTACTTTATATTTTTCAAAATTATGACAAAAATTGTTTGATATATTTTATTTATTTTATGACAAAATGTTAACTGCTAACGTGGCTATCAAAGTAATGAAACTCAGAGCTGCAATGTTAGCGCTGTCAGGCTCTCCATCATCCTCTTCAGCATCCCCTTCGTCTTCTCCATCAGAAATGTCTTCCAAAGTACCATCGACGTAACCACTTTCAAAGAATCTTACAAATTCTGCTAATCTACCACCGGACCATGCAATATTTTGCCTTGTAGTAGAGACACCATTGACTCCTGTGTTGTACGCTGAACCTAGGAGTACTCGATTCTGTTCCAGCCAATTTAGGAACTGTAACAAAAACACACGTTCAAAAATCATGTAGATTTCACGTCTATACAGTGTTAGTATGCTAGTAATATGTATAATGTTAAGTAGTTTTTTCTAGATAATATTTTTTTTATAAATATGTTTTAATAAAACGCTCGTAGTAGAGTGGCTCGCTCGACAACTTTTATTTTGTTACATTCGTAAAAACTTAAAAATTAATTATATATGTACGAATTTTAATTATAAATGTAATTTACTAGTTCAGCATACAGCGTGAACTAAATAAAAAAAATATATTATGTTATTAAATTAACTCTTACCATTCAAAATTAATGTAAATTGAATTTCACTCACCTCACTAATTTGGTTTTCGTTTCTTAAACGACTAGCGATGTTGCTTACTGGAGTCGCGGCACTGCCAAGACTACAAAAAATAAAAATAATTTTATAAGATATGAAAATCATAAATATTCTTTTATTAAACATGAACTAAATTACATAGTTACCTTTGTATAACTTGATTGACATTTCTTCTAAGCCAATCAAACAATCTCATTGTATTGATTTCATTGCCAGTTGCAGCAGAACTCCAAGCCGAGCTGTGATCTTGAGGTCTAATTATATTACTGCCGCTGATTATAACATCCAAGTATTTATCGAAACTGGCCTGATCTGAAGTGCAGCCGCCTGCTTGAATCATAACAACAATCTCGCTAGCTAGATCTTCGTTAACATAGCGGTCCCAGAAGTAGTCAAAATCGGATGCATTGCCTTGTCTTAAGCCACTGCAGTAGACCCAGGGGCGCATATTTGCTGGTACACTAAAACAGTTAGAAATTTTATGAATTCTGCATTTATTTTGTAATATTTTAAATACTTTTTATTAATTTATAATATTTTTATTTTATATATCTAATTAAAATATAAATATTTTTGTTTGTATAGTAAACTAAAAATACAACAATTTGTGTTTTGGAAAAACTCTATACACAATAATATAATTAAAAAATATATTAAATGTAATTTAATATTAATATATATAATTTAATAACAATAAATAGTGTTCTGTACGACAGAATAATTGACAAATAAATACTCACAATCCTCCATTCTTCCAGTTAGCAAAGTTTTCTTTTGCAGCACTCAAGCATTGAGGATGACCAACGTTGCACAGGAAAGTAAGAACGTACATACGGAGTAGACCATCCATGTAGTTATCCCCATTGCGTTCAGAATATCCAAGACGACTTGTTATAGCACTGCTTAATTTAATAGCTTGATCCTAGAAAGAAAATAATTTTACACGAAAGGTAGCATTGTTTTCTACTAGCATCGGCGATCATAAACATTCGTCTCAATTTATTATTGTATTTATATTGTTTCGTCCAGTTTAGTGATTCTGATTATATAATCTTACCTTAAGTCTTTGTACGTTAGCGTCATCGTAAGATAAACGGTTAATTGCAAAATTGAAACCAGTGATAGCTGCGATCCATGGTGCATAAGAGTCGTCAAATTCTAAGAATGACAAAATATTGAACGCCTGATCGTACGTCATCACGCCTGCCCTAGCAAAGTTGAAAACGTCATCAACGATCTGAAAAACCATAATATTTTGTTAATAGATCATTATACATTTTAAAATTATTTGTAAATACAAAACTTTTACATTACCTGAGCGCGATTCAATTCATGGATCTGAGATCTACTGGCTGCTCTTAAAGCTCTCGTAATCAAAATCCACGTGTCGTCATCGTAATTGACTCTGTAGAAACCTAGTTATAAAAAAGGAGAGCATATTAAGAATGAAATTTTATTTTCTAATGCATATGAAGAAAACTCATTAATCAATGATTTCTTGCCAAACAACAAACGAAATATTAAGACTATTTTCAACAACCCTTTGAAAACACAACTTTGAAATACGAGGCTATACATTTAAGAATATAAGAATATATAAAGCAAACACGTCGTCGCTGTTTCAAGGGGCAATTCTTACCTGACTGTTGCTTATTGAAAATAACCCATTCATATCCTTGAGTTCCTCTTCGAATTACGGTATGCTGTTGTGTTAGTACTTGAGATGGTTTAAGATTATCAAAGTTTATTGAATTAGCTCTCGTCCATGTGATAGGAATCTGCCAGAGACTGTCAAACTGTGAGGATCCAGTGTCGCGTTCCCACCGAGACTGTAATTTAAATACATTTATGAATTAATTTTCATCTAAAATGAAATGTCCTATTTTATTTTTCTTTCTTTTTGTTTCTCCGATTATTATACGGTAAAAGTAATAAAAAGAAATAAATCATATAATGGACATTTCCTTATCTTTTTTATTTTACCCTGTATCTCGCACATAATAGGGTAGGCAGAGAAAACATAAGAACTTAATGTTTTACCAGGGCGAGGAAATTAAAATATTAAATATTTCATTCTCCCGAGTAGGAATCCAACACACAAGCGTCGCTATTACAATCTCAATCTTGTCTCTTGTTTAAGGCAATTAATTTATATTTAAAATAATATTTTAAAAAAAAACATACTTGTGTGACATTCATCTGCCCTGATCTATGATCGATGCTAACTTTAAGCACGGGGTGGCCAGCCTTCTCAGACCAAGATCTGAAATATGAATCTATAGTAATTCCACCATAGTTGCTTAAAGCTCCCTGTTCCGCAGCAGCAGCATCCAAGGCTTCAAATAGATGATGCGGTTCCGCAACGTCAAACTTCCTGTGATATGAAAAGTAATTATTAATAAATGTTCTCCAATTAATACATACGAGTACTTACATATTATACGAATGAATACAAAATAGAAATAAATAAATAAAAATTCCCACACAAATGAAGAAAAGGTTCTTCACTCAATTGCTAATGAATGTGAATGAAAGATATGAATGAACTTTAAATATGTCTCATGTAAAATAATCAGTTAGACAATTTTGATCGCAATAATATTAATACGTCATAATTATAACAATGTATATACCGTACCTAGCACTTAAATATCTTCGGAGACCATTCACAAAGGTGTTATCACCTAAGAAATGTTGAGTCATTCTTATTATAGAAGCACCCCTAGCATAGGTGATGACTGAGAAGTGGTTGCTAACCGTAGTAGGGTCATTGACATTCGGATTTGTCAAAGCATGTGCAGAATCAACTGAGTCTGATAACAGAGCTTGATGAACTTGTTCAACTATAAATCTGATGTTATATCCCATTTCAGGAGCTACCTAAAATTATGTTATTCATTTAATTTAAATTAAATGTGGAAATATCTTCGCATCTTATAATTTAGATATAAATAACACTTAATCTGTTAATTATATTCCAAACTTTATCGAAAGAAACAACAGAAATGAAGAGTAACTCTCCCTTAAAGATGGAATCATTTTTTTTCGGAATATACCAAGGTAGACAAAGGAAACCTAGTGTTAAGACACTCTATTGCCCAACTCAACGCCACGCTTTTGCCTTGTTAGCAGAGCGAAGAAATGAAAAAATAATAAATAATTATTCATTTCCCCGAGTTGGAATCGAACCTACAACCTCAATGACGCAGGCACACGCACGTTGAGTCCGTGGAACAACAGTAAGATTCTTTCCTTTTTATCTTTTCACGGAAAATATTTGAACAAAAAACAATAATTTACTCCAATCTTTTTGCCAAATTGATAACGTTTACTACCTTCGTAAATTAATTTAGATCGAAATTATACTCATTATATGGAATGATAAATTAAGGAAAATTTGTGATTATTACCGATTGTGTAAGATAGTATTGATAAAATCTGGCAAAACCTTCGTTTAGCCATAGATTGTCCCACCAGGCACATGTAACAAGATTGCCAAACCACATGTGAGCAACTTCATGGGAAACAATGTTAGCCACACGCTGTCTGTAGAAGTGGTTTGAATTCAATGGATCATACAGGATTAAAGCTTCCCTGAAAATAGATATTTAGCATTAAATATATGTAAATATTTATAAATAATAATTCATTCCCCCGAGTGGGAATCGAACCCACTGCCATTGCGTTACAGTCACACCCTTGTGCCCTTGCACCACATCTGGCCTCCGAATAAGTTTAGTATAATGTATAAAATTGTGTATTTTTTTGAAGTAGGTAGGTGTTCATACCGATATGTAAGAAGACCCCAATTCTCCATAGCACCAGCAGAAAAATCAGGAACTGCTGCTTGTTTCATGTCTAAGTTTTCTTGCATTTCATAATACGATATATTTGTATATCTTTCCATTTCTTCAAGAAGAAGCTCTCCGATATAAAGAGACCAGTCCCCGGTAGTATTGGCATTGTTCCTGGCGTATATATTAAAAGGTCTATTGGGATTGGTTCCGGCGGAAACTACTTTGTAATGAGAAACAATGAAAGCTACAAGGTATGTAGACGTTAGAGGCGTAGTGTAGAATGTTTCTGCTATTCTTCCATTGCTTAATCTGAAATATGATTAAAATACAAATAATAATATTAAATTAATAAATATAAAAAATGGTTTATTTAATTTGTAAATCCGTGTATTATCTTATCACGTTTACACATTGCTTATCAGTTAATGATGTCTAGCACATATAAATACTCTACATTTTTTATTGGCAAATAAAGAAAAATCTTTTCAAATTTCCCATTTCTAATGAACACAATTAAATAGTTTATAAATTACAGTATCTAACTCTAAGCGCCACGATTGTAGGTTCGATCCCATTGCGCCACGAAGGCTCCTTAATATAATATTTGTAATGACTATAATACTTATTTACGTTTCATTAGATTTAATGGGCATATTGGATATGCTAGGACTAAAATCAGGTTCTCTGTTGATGGTTATATCAAAATATGCTTTGAATCCAGGTTCATCGTAGCAGGGGAAAGCTTCACGGGCGTGACCAGGTTGAAATTGAGTAGTACCCATCCACCTAAAAATTAGATAAGAAAAATGTTACTTACAATTTAAAAGTGATTTATTGTTCTTTAGCATTAGAGTATAATCTTAATATCCTAATAAAATGCTATCTATGGCACTATATAGAATTAAAAGACTTATCTGGAAAATTATACTCAATATGCTATATATTTTTTTTTCAAATTCAATACATTATTTTATGATTATATGTGACTATAATTATTTATCCTTTTAATTTTATTACCTTGTCCCATTTGAATCACGGTAACGACTTCTATAAAATCCTCGCATGGTGTCCTTCAAGTTGCCGGAGTAAGCAATGCTGACAACATACTCTTGACCCAATTGCAATGGCTGAACTGTAGGTATTCTTAAGAAGCTATAAGGCATCTCGCATTGGAATACATTACTCGCGATAGCAACAGGATTATTGTTTAACGAAACAGACACACTGTTAATAGCTAAATCATTGCAATGCATGACAATTTCAGATACATTTTGAACTGCAGCATTTATATATATTTTGACTTCACCATCAAAACTGAAGTTCCTAACGTTAACAGTAGGTATAATATCAAAGTAGGGTGTCAGATTAACTTCATATCTTGAAGGTCTAGTAGATGTAGGTAATCTGTAATTGGGATTCCGCAATATCCTTGCAAATTCCTCCCATTCATCTTCGGGTACTGGAATAGGACTGAGGGCCAGCAAGCTTTGAATAAGGGCTGCGCCCAAAAAAAGTATAAACCAGCAACCTCCCTTAAACAAAATTAAATTTCATAATAATAAGCTCCGTGGTAAATAATATAAGCAATATTAATAACGATTTATAAAGAATTAAAAATTCTATTGAATTGCCTATTCAACATTTTAATCAAAATCTAAGAAAAGTATGCTTTTTACTTACTACACTCCTAGTTACAACAAGTATAGAAATTATAATATTTTAGTTTTTGACAAAGCTGATGATTTTATATTGCATCGCGTCATATAAGTATTGATCTTACAAGGCTTTTTTTTTATTTTGGGGAACATTAAAATTAATAAATTGCTATCATTTGAACACGTTGCAGAAATAAACATACAAAGTAAATAAACCACACCAACTTACCATTTTCGCGCTGGCTCACAATAAAGTGACAAAAATATTTTTTAATCGATATCATTATAATTATTGTTATACTATATTATTAAATAATCTATTTATCTTATCTATTCTATATAATAATTAGAATATAAAGGACTCTAAGAGAGCAATATTGTTCCAGCATCTGTCTTTGTCTATTTTCTTTTTCATATCGGCATGCGATTTATGAGTATTATAGGATTGAAGAGCTTATTAAGTTGATCCGCCTAACCTAAAGAACGTAGGTAAATTAATTATTCAATTATTAGATTACATCCTATTTTTATTGTGAGACAGACAACTCTATAACTGTGCCAGCGAAGTTACTTACTTACATAACTTTCGCCTATTCAACATTCATCTTGAGACCGATTTTTCTTGAAGTTTCACCCAGTCCGTTATCATTTCTCCCAAATATTTCAGAGTTTCCGGCGAAATCGGCAAATTGCATACATTTTGAGCTTTGTCAGATTAACCGGAGGTGTGTAGTTTAGCTAACACTTTCGAGTCCTTGTTACGCACTAGCCTCCACAAAGTATCAGGTATAAGAACGCCTTATTAGAATTTCTACCTCCCGGTTAAGCATATAATGCTTAGATGGTAGAATGCTAGTGACTTTACATTGTTTCCTTAAACGTACCAGTCTTGACAACTACAATTTGTTTCTATTAGTAGTTGGTCATTGATTTGTATATAAGCATAACATTGTTAAAGATATTAAAACGGTCATAATATATGGGGTTTTTCCACTGATTAAAAAAAAATGTGATATATTATACTCTAGCTTTGCGAATTAACCAAGTTCATGTTACCTATTTATTGAACTCGCATGCATTGACATCCTTTTATTTTTTTAATTACTATTATTATTTCTACTATTTCATAATCATTAAAAAAATTGTTTCTTTGAAATAAATAACGGAAACTATTTATTACATATAATAATTAAACGACATATTATCATCACTTTTATAATCTATTATCGTCATACTTTAATCTTATGATATTAAATACACAATTACACGTGAATTATAAATCTATCAATGTATCGATAAAAATCTATTATGGCGCACTTGTCACGTAACTTAATCGGTGGTTGTGTTCTGTTTCAATTTGGGGATTTATTTTTGCCTTGACGCTTTATCACTAACACTGAGAGACAAAGAGGATCTAGTTTCTAGACACTTCGTTCTTCTCTCTCTTACCAGAAAGGGGAAATAAAAATATTTAATTTCTTCTTAAGTGAAGAACGAACCCACTACTATCACGACAGATCACGACGATGCTACAGAGCTTTGCCTTGTTATCAGAGCAAGGGAAAAAAAAATCTGAACGCAGCAACGAGGTACCCAGGTTCCCACTAAATACCCTAATGTGTGCAGGACACAGTGTGAATTTATAATATAGAAAAGCAGCGTACAAAATGAGTTCATACGCCCGGAAACTTAAATTAGTAAACTTTTGTAAATATTTTCGTTGAGCTACAATCCTAAAATGGGTACGAATTCTCAATTTTACTCATACCGCGGATGATATAGAGGATTAACTCTAGATTCTAAACTTTACAATATTTTAAAATGGGATCCCAATTTATCTTCTCTTATATATGAGTTCCGTTGCTTACGCTGTAAGAAAAGTGATGCAGGTTGTAGATGTCAATATTAATCAATTATGTCATAATGTTTTTATAATATATATTTTTAAGAAAAAAAGATCTTGAAAAGTTCATAAAGTATAAAATAAAACACATATTTATTCTATTATAAAAGAGTTTTAACAAAATTTATTTAATAAATATAAAATATTATAATACAATTAAAAGGCACTTAAGCTTAACTCTCTATACTATAATGTTGGCAATGAATGCAACCATGAGAGCAATAAAAGATACTACAGAAGTTGCAGCTGAGTCTGGAATGTTTGGAGACTCAGGCTGTACTAGAGGTGGAGGATTTACAGTGCTTGGCTGTGTCACAGGAGGAGCCACCGTGGTACTATAAGTTACTGCAGAATCACCGGTCTGGAAGTAATTGTTCAAGTCGCTACTGACTGTGTTAGTCCAAGCAATACTTTGGCGTGTAGAGGCAGCGCTGCTCAAAACACCTTGGTAATAATTTCCTAAAGCAGCTTGATTTTGAGTAGCCCAGCTTTCGAACTGAAAATAAAAATATATAATATGTAAGATATATGTAAGGTTTGCACAATAGTTTCATTTAATAATTAAATTTCATAAAATTAAACCTAATGGAATATTAAGCCGATTTCAGACTTAGCAGAACAAATAATTATTTATTTGTTCTGCTAAGTCTGAAATAATAATATTATGGCCGTCAAAATTGATCTGTTAGAGACAATAACTTCTGCTCCATGGAAAATTATTTCAAATTAATATTGCATTACCTCATTTATTTCTGCTAGGCTGCGTAATCTTGAAGCAATAGTAACTAAGGGTGATGAAGATCCAAAGCTGAAAATATAATAAAGATAATAATAACTCATTAACACATTAATACAAGTAGAATATGTTTGTACTGTTATTTGTTATTTAAAACTTACGCGGAAAGAACTTTTTGAAGGTTACTCTTGATGTAGTCGAAGACAATCTGTGTATTTACTTCGTTTCCTGCCACAGCGCTGTTAAAAGCTGAACTGTAATCCTGTGGGCGGACTACGTAAGTGTCGTTGAAGATATTGTCGAGGAACCTTTGAGAAAGACATATTGTTATAAGTAAAACCTGCACATCAGAAAATGAAATTTGAAAGACACGATTTATTTCGATTTATGTTATTTTATTGGTAGTCAGATGCAACATAGTGTTAAGACACTCTGTGTCCCACTTTTCGCTCCATTTTCTAGACGTTGATTAGCAAAACTCTACGCCGGGCTTACTTTTATTACTAAAGCGGAGAAATGAAAAGAATATTCTCCGGATGGGAAATGAACCAACCATTGTTGCGTTTGCAGTCAGCCACTGCGCCACGACATCCTAGAATTATAAATAGTAAATAAATAATTTAGCTACTAGCGAAATTCGACTTACTCAAACAGTGACTGGCGGTGTGGAGTACAGCCTAGATTTTGAAGCAACAAGATTTTTTCAGTATATACGTTGATTGCATTGTATCTAAGCCACATGGTGTTATAATTAGCTACGCTTCCATCTCGAAGCCCGTTGCAGTACACCCAGCTTCGGCTATTCGGTATTACACTGGAAATAATCGTTTTAATTGTACAAAAATGTTCAGATGACAATCGAATTCAGGTTTATATGTACGAGTGTACATCTACACAGATATAATACAATAATATTTTTTTTTCTTTAGCATCACGCTGTATACCGCATATAGCAGATGAGGCAAAGAGAATCTAGTGTTTTGACACTTCCCCACGTTCCCCATGTTTCGCTTAATTTTCGAGTGTTGATTTGTGAAACTCAACGCTGCGCTTTGTACCGCCAAGAGTGAGAAAATAAGAATATATAGTTTCTCCAAGTGGGAATCTAATCCACAGTCGTTGCGTTTTAAGCCAGACGTGTGCCCGCGTCACAAAGGTCTCAATATACAATTTATTGAAAATAATAGGCACTACATTTTTTTATGTTACTACTTACGCTGTATTATTAACGACCAGTGCTTGGAACTGAGCATTTGCTGCTTGACGACATGCAGGCACATTGAGGTTACATAGAACAGGAGCTAGTTGAGACCTCAGGTACGACGTCATAAAAGTATCATTTTGCAATGGATAGTAAGTAAGTCGAGTCATTACATTTTGAGACCAGGTAGACATAATTTGCTGTAACAATAACAACAGCATTAAATATTATCTTTCGATAATTCCACATTGAAAAAACTCTAATATGCACAAAAAGTACAAAAGAAAAAAAGTACCGATAATTGTGCTTCAAGATTGTCACTTCTGCCAATAAGACGATTTCTCAACCAGTTGAAACCAGTGATGGCGGCGACCCAAGGAGCATATTCGGTTTCATTCTCCAAGAAAGAAAGAATGTTGAATGCTCTAGCATATGACATCAATCCAGAACGGGCGAATTGGAATACGTCGTTTACAATCTGCAAAAAATATTAAGATGAAACTAGTATACGGAAATGTTTTAATATAGAATTAATTTTATAGCTTAAAGAAATGCTATATTGTTAATGAATAATTAAAATTGTTACACATTTTTCATACTAACCTGAGCTCTGTTATATTCATGAATACTAGTTCTATTAGGACCTCGTAAAGTCATAACAATAAGATCCCATGTATAGTCATCATAATTAACTCTGTAGAATCCTGTGAAAATATTTATAATGAAGTGTCAAATTATTTTAATCGGAATTTTATACAAAATATATTACTTAAAAATATACAAAATTAATATATAAAAAGAGTTATTTTTGCTATATACATCAAGCAAAGTAGTGTTTTGTATGCAAGCACTTATCTGTTAAAAATTAATACCTAGGTAAAAACATAATCATAAGTATTTTAAAAAATCTTCATTAAATATATTGTTTAAATAAGTTTGTGTTTTTTTTTATTTCATAAAAAATAAACTTATTTAACTTTGTTAAGTCTCACACTGTATGCCGCATATAGCAGGGCAGACAGAGAGTATTTGTAAACCGCCAAATTCTGGAGGCGTTGCTTATTGTAATAATATTCCATTCCCCAAGTAAAAATTGAACCCATAACAGTCACATGTACAGTCACACGCTTGTGCTCCAACGTCATTTATTGTATATGGCCTTATTTAAATTGATCACAAGATATTTTAAATTTACATAAAAAAAGAAAATTACCGCTTTGTTGCTTGTTGAAAACAACCCACTGATCTCCTGTTGCATTACGGTTGATGATAGTCACAGCGTTTCTAATAATATGTGAAGGCTTAAGATTTTCAAAATCTGGATTGGAAGCGGTGGCGAAGGTAATGGGTATAATGTAGTTCAAATTATTGTTGGCGTAACCACCGTTAATGCTGAAGCGACGCTAAAAATAATAGAAGTGTTATATATTCATGAATTATTGTAAATGTTATAAATAGACGAGATATTGGATTGGAAGAGGAAACATAATATTGAGATACTCTTTTCTCCATGCACCACCCAATTTTGTGAGACTTTTTGTAATAAATAGCGGAACTTAAGGTTGCACTTACTCTTGTTACCAGGAAATAAAAACAATATTTTTTTCTGAATAGGAATTGAAGCCACTACCGCCACGTTCACGGTAAGATGCTAATTCGCTCTGTACCACGAGGGCCTCGTATTACATGTCTTAAATTACTTATAAGTATTATAATTAATCAATACCTGAGTAATGATCATTTCTCCAGTCGTGTGGTTTACTTGCACCTTTAGAATAGGGTGACCACTTTGTTCAGTCCAACTTTGATAATATTCAATGAGTGAAAAGTTACCATATGCTGACAGGGCACCAGCCGATAAAGAAGCATTTTGAAGTGATTGGAAGAGATCAATAGGTCGAGCAATGTTAAATCGCCTAAAATAAATTTAAAACACATCTAAAGACATATGCTAAAATTTTCAATATAAGTATCGTTTTAATTTTGTGTTATTCAAATTTTCATTGGAAGTAATGTTTGCAAAATATTTAAAACGATAATGCTAGTCTGACCAATGTTAGAAAAATACCATAAATATGGTCTTTAGTAATCATACTGTGAAAGCTAAATTTAAAATGAACCAAAGATTTTATTTAGCACAACATTCCATATTACCCGTTATTCAAGTAGAGACGGAGACCTGCCGTGTGTACACTTGTACCGAGAAGATGTTCTGTCATTCTTATAACTGCGGCTCCTTTGTTGTAAGAAATAGTAGAAAACATTGCGCTAACAGATGCAGGACTACCGACATTCGGGTTTGTTAATGGATGTGCACTCTCAGCAGAATCAGATAACAAAGCTGTGTGCATTTGTTCAGGTATGAAACGAGTTTCGAAACCCATATCTCTTTCAACCTTAAAAAGAGAAAAAATACTTAAATACAAAATTCGGGAAATCCATTAATGAATTTTTAAATATGTCTTAAAATACATACCCAGCTGGTGAGGTAGTATTGATAATATCTAGCAAAACCTTCATTAAGCCATAAACTATCCCAGAATTCACAAGTCACTAAATTACCGAACCACATGTGAGCGATTTCGTGTGAAAGAATGTAAGCTATTATTTGCTTAAAGTTATCATTAGTGTTTGCGGGATCGTACATCAAATAGGCTTCCCTAAAATTAAAAAAGTTTAAGTAATTAAAAATAATAATTTTCTAAATAATTTATTACATGGATAGAAGCCAGTCGGTGTGCAGGGGCACAAGCGTGCAACTGTAAAAGTAACAGACTGTGAGTTCGATTCCCACTCAAGGAAATGAAATATATAACATTTTAATTTCCTCGATCTGTTAATGAAGCGCGTTGTTGAGTTTCGCTACTCAACGCGCAATGCCTATAAAATCCGGAACGGAAGTGTCTTAATGGCAACTCAGTATGCTACGCCTAGATTCTAAGATTACCTCTTCCCACCCTACTATGCAAATGAGGATAGAGTGTGAAGCAAAAACCCAAAGGTGGATGTTATTAAACCATTTAACCTGTAAGTAATTAAGCCCCAATTTTCCATAGCTCCGGCAGAGAAGTCAGGAACGGCAGCATGTGTCATTTTGATTTCAGGATGCATACTGAAATAATCTATATTGGTATGTTGATTCATTTGAATTACAAGTTGTTCTCCAGTAATTAAGGCGTATACTCCTTGGTTGGCATCTATAGCAGACTGCCTTGCAATTACTTCGTGTCTAAATTGATTATTTTCTGTAATATTAATAGACCTATAATCAGCCACAATAATAGCCAAGAGATAGGTGGACATAACGGGTGTTACAGCGTAGACATCATCTTCAAACCCGCTGAAAATATAATGAAAAAGTTATTCAAACTTAAATATAGATAGAGGTGATAAAAGAGAACGACAAGTGTATGTTTCACTACACTTTTTAACCTTATACTTACGCCCAGCCTGGTGCAGTTGATGTGTTTGCATTAGTCAGTGACCAACTTCTAAATCCAACAGGTCGTCTTACGGTTATACTGAATGTAGCCTTGAAGCTGGGCTCATCGTAGCAAGGGAATGCAGACCGAGCGGATGTTGGTTGAAATTGTGTAGATGCCATCCAACTAAAAATATAATCTTCCCTGATTAGCATGATTGTAAATTAACTTCATTAATAATTATATAATTATTATAGACAAAAAAGTACCTGACTGCTTGTGCATTTGGAACATTTCTAAACCAGCTCCTATATATACCATACATGTCGTTTCTTAATGGTGCATTAAAATTAATGGTAAGATTGTAAACAATAGGATTCGTTGCATTAAATTGCAAAACAGTGGCGGGCCTAACTACCAAAAAGTGAAAAGCTTCTTGCAATATAAAGGTCTGTGGAACTTGTGCGGCACCTAATTGTAGGTATACACTTTCAATATTTAATTCATTAGAGTGCAGGACAATTTCAGAGACATTAGCTTGTGTCGCCACCAAATCAATTTCAACCCTTCCTAATACCTGAAAATTGGTTAGTGAAACATTCCATAGAACTCTGTAGTTATTGGGACGAGTTGTGACAGGAAGCCGGAAATCTGATGGAGAATTGTTATATTCTATGTTTTCATTCGCATCAAAATTCTCGAAAATTTGTCCTTCTAATTTCTCATCAAGGAATATAGTATTTCTGGCCACCGGTGGGCTTGGTAATGCCTGCGTGCACAGGAAAACCATCCCTAAAACAATCAATGTTGATGTCGCCATCTGCAAAAAAATATTTTTTTACTATTTTACTGCAGAAATCTGATAAGTTATAATTTGTTAACGCGTTTTCCTATATCTATATCCTTATATCTTTATACATATAATAGGGATGAAAAACCACGGAACATGTTTTCAATGAAATATTTTTAATAATTTCAAATTTTATAAAAATCGGTGGCGAACTTTCAACCCTTACTTCATCCCTTTAGGGTTAAAATTTTTTATAATCCTGACATGTCCTTTTATATATATATAGATGATTTAATTACTTCATTTATTTTCATTATATATTATATTCTGCGTTTATATAATACTTAATTCAAAATTAATTGCACTAATATTTCTTGAAATCGATAAATATAACATTATCTCATTATTTTATCAAACAATTGATAAACATCGAAATGTGTTTCGTTTTACTAAAAAGTAATAAAAAATATTGTTTTGTTACATTTTTTTTGCTTGTAATTGTTTCCAAGTTGAACAATTATGAATGACCATCTCAGTACTTAATTTTTTATTGTAGTTTACTTTTTAACTTTTGTTTCATTATTTTTTTAAAAAATATTAAAATAGTAATTTTTGATTCAAACTTAGAGAACAAGCAAGATTCATCAAATTCAGGTCAGTAGTTTTTGAGATAAGAGGAGCCAATTTGTGGACATAACAATTCAGGAAACGTACGTACTAGGGAGAAGCTGGTATTTGAATTAGGCTTACTTTTATCAATTTACCTTTGTTAAAATTTTAAATGCTATATTGTCAATAATTTACTAATTCGGAGAAGCATATCATTGATAATGCGATTCGATATCGCTAAGTTGATATTAAAACTGGGTACTATGATTATGCTTGTCTTTTATTATATCTGTAATCTAAATCAACGTTTTGTAAAAAATTGTAATTGAATAATTGTAGTTATTAATTATTAATATTAAACAGCGTCTTTTATTTATATTTGTTTTTCGATTACTGCATAAATAATCAATGGTTTTTTATATTTTTTTTGTAGGTTCGCTTATTAATTTATAATTCAGTTCTATCTACATATAACGCAATGTGCGTGAATAATTTTTATCTAAAGGATAGAAATATATTATATTGTTACTATATTCTATTAAAACACATTACCAGGTTGATGATTATATGATAATATATATTGTAATGACATCATGAAAACCATTTAGTGATAATAATCAGGATATATGATTAACGAATGAGTAGGGAATCAATACATCATCTAAATAAATTGCCACCTTTTAATATTTTTTAATACATTTACAGATAGTATCCTAAAAGATCATACCCTACAATGGTTATCGTGAACGTCTTGAAGGTGTGAAGCTATTATCATATACCTATATATTAAATCTGTGCATTCATCATCAGATTGGACATTAAATAATTAACATAGGAAAAATTTACATTTATCTTATTTTTTATCTTTTTTTAGCTTCACGCTGTATCCCGCACATAGCAGGGTAGGGAAAGGGAAACTGGAAACCTAGACAGAACCACCTGAACCAAACTTCTGATCCCCTCTTTTCTGAGTGGCGCAACTCAAAGCCACCACAGAACACGCTATTAATTTACTTTATCGCTATTTACAACTAAAAGACTGCAACACTATATAATAATGAAAGCAAACTTAATTTTATTTTTTATCAATTGTTTTATGGTGAAGAAACTCTTTTACCGACTCAATTGTGTAATGTGGGACTCATGAACCGGCAGATGTAGGTAGCCCATATTGTCCGATAAAACACCACAATGCTTCTCCTAAGCCGCTATTAGATGGAGCTAACTTAACTTACGACTAAATAAGATTTTTGTTTCCTTTTGGAATAGTCAAAGGAGATCTAATATTATGACGCATTGCTTGCTACTTTTCACCCATTTTAGAGATATTAATATAAAAAATACGGAATCAAACACCACGCCATTCTTATTTAGAAATAAGAATATAACTCTACGAGATTAACCCTACCATCGTTACCAACACATTTCGATACATTAATTGTAAATACTTGGTCACGATTGACCCAATAAAGTGATTAGAACCTTAAAAATCTAGACAGACTTTGAAAACTTCTTAAAAAAGTAATTTCATAGGATTCATTAGCAGTTTGTGTAATATAATCTTTAAATAACCAAAAAAAAATTGCGCAGAAGCTAAAAGTAATATTTTAGTTTATATTTATTACATAAGATAACAGAAAAGAAAAATATTAAAAGTTTTAGCTGCCAATGGCAAAGAAATTACTAATTATATTAGTGCCTTCATAATTATGTACAGTGTTTTTAATGTAGCGTATAATTATTTCAGATATTCTATATACGTAAATTATCACCAATTTTTTTTAAAATGAAATTACAACTTTATTCCAACAAGTCTGAGCTCTATTGTAATTGTGATAGGAATTGTCTAATAATTCTCTTTTCCTACATTCCTTTCAGTATAAATAAATAATTTTTCGTTTTGGAAATATTGCACAAAGGTTGCTTGTATTATTAGGTTATCTTTGTCTATAACCAATATTGTAAGAAATAGATGTAAAATAAAAATATATAAATCTTACCTTTGCTTGAAGGCGACAATTACTAGAGCCGTTGAAATGGCGACTGGATTATTATATTTTATAAAGGCCATCATTACAAGTATTGTAATAATTTTTATCTTTTTATCGTTTGTAATCGCACCGCCCAAAACTTTTATTTGTCTTGATCGCTCCGTTATACACACTTCGATACCGATGTAATTATCTCATTATAGGTATCTAGCAGTACGCGTACTAGAATTTTAAATGAGTCAAAGAAAATATCTGACAAGCTTAAAAATTATATGTTAATCATTTTATTGCAATAAGTTATTACTTTAAGGGCAAATGATGAATCATAATTATTGTGAAATTATTATCTGGTTGCAATATAATATACTAGAAAGTTTGTCAATTTTATCACTTTTCCGGGACCGGAGGATTCTCATCCTCGTAGAGAACGGAGAGTCTCGACACTAGATGATCTCTCATCTAGTGTCGAGACTCTCCGTTCTCTACTTTCTACGTAACTTTAATTGATGAAACCAACTAATCTGCGGAGATACTTATCACAAATCGCGAAAATCGCGAGCGATCAGCTGCAACGCGTTGACTATACAGGTTTTCATTGTATTTTATTAGATAGTGTAGAGTTAATGCATTTATTTATCTAGAACAATAACAAGATAATGCACCCTGGATTTATTTACAATGGATTTTTTTCAGATATTATAACTGTAAAGTCCTTTGTAAACCACGTTTTAAATTACCTTTCTCTAGTAAAATCATGAATCTTTTTCGTCATTCTTTCGTCACTCATTCTCACCAGGTGAGAGAATTAATTATCTCTACCTGAATAGGTTCTTCTTCATTACCACTATCACATCTACTGGCTGAAATATAATAGACAAAAAAAAACATTGTGTTTACAGACGACAACCGTCCCTTTTTTTATATCCTGGACATACTCGTAGCAGGGTAGGTAGAGTTTCACATTTCCTTTTCCTACTTTCTGCCGAATTCTTGGGGCAATGCCTGTTCAGTGGCGGAACTCAAACCCGCGCTTTGCCTAGTTTCCAAAGCGTAGAAATACAAATACTAAATATTTAATTTATGTATTAGCCTACTGATAAAAAATATTATATTTCACGTTTTTACTGTTTATAATAAATACACATAATAATTGAACCATTTATGAACTCCTTCCGCTCAAAGTACTCTATCCTATTAATGTTAATTAGTTGTTAATGTTGGTGTTCATTTTTCCATGTCATCTGTACACACGATCGACGTATGTCTATGGGTAGAGGACCTCAGCACCTATCCAATTTACCCCCATGTATGATCAGCGATTTTCTATGGCGCAGTTGTGATTTTTTGAAAAGAAAGTTAATGGATTCTTTAAGGAAATTGGCAATTACAGCCCGACGGTTGTGTCTGTGCTCGTGATTTTCTTTAATAGTAGGCTTTTGTACAGGTTAGTTTTTTAAAATCTCTTAAAAAGGAAAAAGGTAAATAAAGAGACAAATTGTTTTTATTACTTTAATTATTTATAATAGAGTACTATCGTAATATTAAAAAATAAATTACAATTTAAATATTAGAACTACCATTATATTATAACTAGCGTTGGTGTTTCCATTCTTGAATAATCTATTTGAACACAAAGTCAAATTTGTATTTAATTGTGAATCATTGAAATGTATGCAAGTGTATATCTTATATAGGTTGTCAAAATAATAAATTTAGCTTTACGCCTTACGCATATAACAGGGTAGGCAGCGAGAGCCCAGTATTAAAACACTCCGTTCTCCACTTCAGTCACTGCGTATTGAGTAAACTATTAATCTCCCTCGAAGAATTAAAATATTTAAAATTCATTTCTTCGTTCTGGTGCCGAGGCAAATCATGGCGTTGAGTCCCGCTAATTATCATGCAACTAGAACGGGGTGTCACAAGGGTTTAATGGTATAAAAAAAGGAAATTTGCTCTAAAAATATATATATATATATAACTTTCATAAATACTGAATAGCTTTGTTCTCTAATCTCTGGTAATTTTCGCTTAGTATTTCTTGAAATTGATTTTAGCTGTTAAACTGTGCAACCCAACGCTGCGCTCTGTCTTGCCAGAACTAAGTAATGACTATATTTTAAATAGATAGACATTATGCCACTGCGTGTGACATCTGACTAGGTAGACCTTCATACACATATTTAAAATGTGTGACATAAATTTTGAAAAAAATAACTAAATTATGCTATTTCATATTACATTTAATACTTTGTTAAATTGTTACTCGTATAATAACTGGATACATTCGTCATTTCCTCACCACCACACAAGCCACGTGCTTCCATTTCTTCAGGGACAGAGTACTCTCTTCCCTATCCAACTGGCGTCGCTGTAAAAGCCAATAGGGCTAACAGCATTAACCTCATGTTCGAAGAAAAGGGGGGCGTTCGATATTGCTGCATTTCCTATTGGCCTTCATCTTTAAGCAAGGGATTACAAATATTTACAAGTATAGCTTTACACGTATTTAAATCTACTACAGACATACAGAATTACAAAATAGATTGTTATTATGACGAGTTCAGTAAAATGTACATAAATTTAAATTTTATTTAATATAACGTAGATTTGTTCACTTTGGACTTGTTAAAGATAACAAAACTATTATTTAAATGTTGATATGATTATAAATGTTCTTTCAGTATTAGGACATTTAATTTATACATTCACGATAGCTGATGTCACCAATTTTCCTGTGGTTTTCACTAAATTAGCATTGAAAAGTTAAAATTTTATAAGTACCCAACAGATTGTCGACATACAATATTATCAGAGGTTTTGAAAGTGATAATAAAATCATTTCCTATACATTACAACAATATAAATATTTTGTAAGTGAATCACGCTTTAACGTTCTTAGTACTTTTGTCTGTATCTAAAAGCCAATTGACTATAGTTTGGTAGTTTCTTTCCGTCCACTGCACGTTGGCTGCAGTTCGTTCCAGAACTTGCTGAACTGGTCTGCCTAGGTCTTTGCAAGATTCTGCTATGAATCTTTTGAGCTGTAACAAAAAGAATATTCATATTGTTATTTTTAAATTTTCTAATATTATTCTTTAATTTTAAAAAAATAATAAAAACAACAATTTTAAAATATTGTAATGATTTTGAAGATGGATCCGAATATATTTGTAAATTCTGGCAAAACTCAGGCAAATCTAACAACAAAAATGGGGCATAGCATTTATTTTAAAACAAACAGTTCAAGGTTACAGAAGCATGTCAAAAATTCAAATGACTTATCATAAATTGCTCTTTTTTAGGGTTCCGTAACCGCAAGGAGTGTCTATATAAATATTAAAAATGACTTTTCGGTTTCAAAAATAGTTTTGCACAAAGACATCGTCTGAAACAAAGACTAGTCCAAAGTGATAAAATATGTAACAAAATAACCACCAAGACCAACTCCTCCCACCTTTACGCTGTAGATCTAAATGTATGTATTTATATCATTAGTACCAAATTTAATTTGTACTTACAATTAAATTTTGTACATATTTAGTACACCGTTTTTTAGATACTAGAGGTTAGACTTTAGATTTCCAAAAACCGCAAATATAACCTAGTCATTTATATAAACATTATCTTACTATTTCTATCAATTCAAGTTTCTACGTTAGTAGAAACTAGAATTAAGTAGTAATAATAATAGTACTAGTTCTACTTTTACACAAAAACTACTGACCCGATTTAGATGAAACTTTACATAGTAACAAAGTTTAATATAGCTCGTACATGAGAATAACATATGAGAACAACACAAGGCTATAACATAGCAATTTGAGCGAGCAAAACCTCGTTTGACTCTAAAAAAAAATAAGAAAACATTTTGCTGGCAAAAGAAGTGGTATGTTGGCTAGACCACAATTGTTCTAATCGACTATTGCTACGGAACCCTCCTTCAGTCCTACTCGCACTTAGTCTATTTTTAGGCATGATTAATATTACAATGAAAATATGAGCTATCCTTATTCATATCATGTAATTATATGATAAGATGGAAATCAAACTTAAAACCTTTGAGCCTAGAAGTCAAAATGACTAAAGACTGAATGAATAAGCCCTTTTTTTTATTTATCATGAATGAAATATTTTTAGTGCTAGTATGTAATATATTAAGACCCAGGCCATCATTTTGCATTCATGTTCATTCTAAAACAGTTTTTCTTTTTTTAATAATTAGCATTTGAATAAAATGTGACCAAATTATCATAAACCGCATAAAAAATAGACTACGTAAAAAAATATAAAGAAATACCTCATCGTATTCGTGAGCCTGATTGAGTCTTCTGGTGACCACCTTGAGTATCGAGTTAAGCGTAGATACTGATCCAACACTGTAAAAAAAAATAATTATTAATAAAAACAAACATAAACTATTCTCTTTGGAAAAATAGAACAGAGTCGGACTGTTAAAGTAAAATAGTTTTGGATACGATTACTTCTTGGTTTAACTATAGTTTTTTTTAGCTTCATACAGCATGGAGTTAAAAAAATCCCGCACATAGCAGGGTAGGCAGCTGGAACTGGAGAACCTAGTGTTACGACACGATTCCATTAAGACACTTCTGTACCCCAATTTTCGCCAAATTCTGGAGGCATCACTTGTTCAGTGGCAGAATTCGCGATTCCGCGCAATTAAAATATAAAATATTTCCTCGAGAGGGAATCGAACTCACAACTTGTCGCGTTAACAGTCGCACAGTTTTGTCCCCGAGCCACGACTGGCGTCAAGCATAAATATAATAACATAATAACGTAATAATTGTTAAAAAATATGTAAAATTTCTTACTATTCTTTCAGCCTTTGCCAGTTAGCCCTAACAAAGTTAAAAGCTATCGGCTCTCCTATAGAAGAACTGGCTACCGCTGAAAACACTCGTACAGTATCTTGTTTTCGTATTCCACTGTCGTTTCGAAGTGATAAATCGAGGTATCTGTAATGAAAGCAATAAGTTATTGAAATCGTTTCACCAGAGACCACAGACCACAGAAGCCATCGTGGCGTGGTGGGATCAAATCTAGCTATAACCAATAAACTCAGAATTAAAATTGTTTTCGTTTAGAATTTACATTGTTGTCATTTCGACGGAGTGTCTAGACACTAGTTCCTTCTGCCTACTATTTTGAGAAAAAGAAATAACACAACTAATTTACTAACCGGTACAGCAAGTAGGGCGCCCTCGTGCAGCCCAGCACAGCTAGCAGCAGCTCGCGCTCGGAGGGCGCGCCGGCGGCCGCGAAGCGCGACCACGCGAACTGCCACTCGCGAGCGCCGCCCGCCTGCACGCCCACGCAGTACACCGTGCTGCGGATGTCGGCGTGGATTCTGGAAATAGATGGACATTATATTTGCTGTATTATAACAGTAATCATTAAAATTTATAGATATAAATGACAACAAATAGAAAGTTAAGTTTTGAGATAAAGTTTTAAAGTAAGGTTTAAATATAACAGATATTGCCTTATAGACGTACTTAAACGTAACTAATTCGATGGTGCAACGAAACAAAAAAATTAATGATTATTTCAATTTCAAAAGTGCTTAAGTTTGACTTTTACTGTAGAATAATCTATGCTAACTTTAACCAGTCAATTAATAAATATTTTTCTATCATATCCTACTAATATTATAAAATATAAAGGGTTGAGAGGATTGATGGAAGTAAACCTAAGAGAGAGTAGAGGGAAAGAGGATAAATCCTATTTTAGATGAAACTCTACAGAAATATCTATAGCCTTTTGTTTGTCTGGTGTATGAGCATACAATTTTTATAATATAATTTGACCATAGATATTTATTGTTATGTTATAGTCAAATTATAAGTAACGGACGAAACCAGATTTGGGTTGCTAGTTATAATAATAAGTCAATGCCTTACTCGTTATAAGCATCAGGGTTAGGAGTCAACATCCAGTTAGTATACATCCTAACCGCGTGTTCCAAACATTCAATGTGCTGTAAGTGGCAAGCTGTTGACAAGAGATCCACTCTCTGTTGAGCTCTCACGACGCTCTCATTTGCTGATACTTCCCAACCAAGTTCTTGGACAGCATTGTTTAATAGACGTAATACGTATCTCTGAAAGAAGTAATATGGAAGTGGTCATATATTACATGCAAATGAAATTGAAGACTACTAGCTGTGTATTCTTTCTAAAAAAAAACGAATCATCGAAATCAGTTGGCAGGATATGGAGTTATTAGTCCATTTGACGCGCACATACCTAATGCAAAGACTTATGTGCTTTTCTCATGGATACCATGGACCAAATTAAAATGGGACCACACGATAAACTTTTAAATAAAAAAAGGATAATCAAAATCGATTTATCCAGTCAAAAGTTCTTAAGTAACAAACATAAAAAATAATACAGTCGAATTGATAACCTTCTCCTTTTAAAAAAGTTGGTTAAAAATAATCAAAATTTATAACATTAAGACTAACTAACCAAGAATGTAGGTGATTGTCAATTTCATATTATCGTCTCCAAATATAATAGTTCTATACGTACGTTATTTATTATAATCCTATTCATATCAGCTAACAGTTCAGTAATTTACAATGGTTTTTTTTTATCTATCGTAAACTTAATCAACAAGGCCCGGCTTAAGATATGATATTACACCTATAATAGATACCTAGACAAAATATTATTATTTGTTGTCTTTAGTAATAACTGTAAACGTGATGGCTGTGGGTTCAATCCGCACTCGGGGAAGTAAACCATTTTTATTATTTCACTGTGGCAAGACAAAGTACAGCGTGATCGAGCGCCATTCAACGCGTAATAACGAAGTCTCTCTCTTTCTCTATTATCTCTTCTTGCTCAGCTATGCGGGAAAAATCGAAATCTATTGTTCTTTTAAATTACTTATAGGTACATTAGTACTCAGTTGACGCGATATGTATGAACATAAGTAAATGATAACCGCAATAATCGATACACCTAATTATTTGTAACTTCTCAATGATACTTAGAGCGCCATCTATTATGATTTTTAAGAATCTTTATATTTATCTAGACTGCATTCTAATCTAATCTTAAAATACGAACTACCCAATAGTACATTCAATAGACAAAATAATTTGATTTACGTGAACTGTGACGAATTATCACTTTTACACTCAATTTCTCTAGTCTTAGCGTTTATATAACTCAGGTTTAAGTTATTTGCTCAAACATGTTTCTACTGGAAACATTTACTGTAAACCATTTACTATAAAATTTTACCTATATGAATCAATTCAAGTAAAAATAAAAAAACACCACTAACATACCTTATATTCTAAATAATAGGCTCCTTTTGATAGCATAGTGTCTATATAACCCAAAGCAACGAGACCTGCCTTCCAGGGTACATAACTTTTCTCGTGCGATAAATAGCTTGTGATATCTAAAGCAGTTTTGTAGTCCAAGCGACCAGAAAGCGCTAAATTCATAGCATCATCTATTATTTGAGCCCTATTTATAGGATGAATTTCTTTAAAACGAGACTCATCGTTCAGGACCTTTACTAGCATCTCCCAATTGCGTTGATCGTAATTGATTCGATAAAATCCTAAAAGATAGAATTTAAGTTATTTATTTGAGAGTAAGAAAACATGAGACTTTCCAGAAATCCAACAACATTCAGTACAAAGTTAATACGGTGCTTAAAATTTTCCACACAATAAAGAAAATCTCTACTATTTTTATATCTAGAAAATCAGTTTTTTTTAATTTAATCTTTTTTTTTAAACTTTACCTGTTTGTTGAATATTAGCAATGAACCAATCATCTGCCTTTACAGAAATATTATCAACTACTAAAGACCTCTCGCCTCTTAACCACAACTTGGGTCGAGTCGACTCAAAATCTTTCTCCGATGCAGTCGTGTATGACACTGGAATCCACCATACTGAAGTATTGTGCTCATTAAATGTATCGTTTATTAGAATAAATCTTTCCTGAAAAAAGTACTTTATTAAATAAAAAAAAATCGAAAAAAAGAAATTGTTTTTATTTACCTTCAAGCTCTATCCCACTTATAACAGGGTGGGCAGAAGGAACCTAGTGTAAAGACAGTCTGCTCCCCACATACCGCTCTACTTTCAAGAAGTTGCGTCTTTAATGGTGGAGCAGACCAGACCAGAGCATAATGGAAATAATTAATTCCTTCAAGTGCGAATCTGTTAAGATTACAGCCATATGATCTCAAAAATAAACAGTTGTAATAAACAGGAAATCAGGAACGAAGTATCGTAATACTAGATTTCCTCTGCCTACCCTGATTTGCTCTGGGAAAAACCGTAAAGCTGCCTATGGGTAAGATTTTACCTGTCTAAACGTAATAGAGCCGTTATTATAATTCCTTGTAATAGTAAGAACGGGGAAGCCAGTTTGTAGAGTCCAGGAATCCATAACGACCGCTACATCTGCGTCGAAGGCGTTCTTCTCTCTTGCCGCATTTGTTAAAGCACTCCACAGATCCCTTTGTTCAGCATCACCAAATTTCTTGGCGTTCAAATAATCAGTTATACCGGCATTGAAGACATTGTCGGTTAGAAAGTGGTTCATCATGCGTAAGATGGCTGAGCCTGTTGATGAATTGTTGTTATAAAGTTTAAAAACATTAATACAGAAACAACAGTCTTTGGCGGGAAATATTTTTCTTAAACAAGTAACAACATAATATTTGATTTTAGATGCATGTACAATGATATTCTCTATTTCATTTATCTATTACATATCAAAACAAGCGAGCTACGTATTATAAAATGCATTTTAATTTTTTCTATTAAAAAATATAGCTCGGTAAATAGGAAGAGGACAGAGTAAGGATATAACGTCGATTGCCTTGCGTTCAGTTTTCAGACATTGCGTGTTGAATTGCGGAACTTAACCCTATTGTTAACATGAATCCTTTCAGAGGGGAGAATTGAAAATAGTTCAAAAGAATTTTCATTCATTTTTCATTTCTCTGACTGGGTACTAAACGATAGTACCTAAACTGTTCCATACTATTGCATTATAAAATAATAATTATTTTTAATTGCTTAGTAACAAATGGCAATAGGCGTACACAGATTTTTTTGGCTGATATCATATTATCATACAGACTAAATTATGCCCTAAGATTAAAACGTCTGTAGTAGACTGTAGATAATTATGATAAACTAATTATGCTTCTGCTGTGTGCTAAGGACAAAAATATATGGGCAAAAATATATGATATGTTATTGACTCTAGGCGGAGAGTGTGGTTCCAAATCTTCTTGTAAAATGTTTTAATTTCCGGTCTGATTATGAAAAGGCAACGAATTTTGCTTAACATAAAAATTCATAATTGCATTTGATATCAACATGGTATATGTATAATGGAGATGCGGTACGGTTTCTATTGAAGCTTAAACAGGCAATATTAATTGGCCATGGTCCTTTATATAAAGTACAATAAACAGTTTTTTATACCTTTTCCATATGATATTTTATCGAAAATAGCTCCAATTTCTTCGGGATTTCCAACTTCTACAGAAATCTGATGAGAAGACGTCAAAGCATCTAATTTGAAAACACTTTGGACTTCATTTAAAACGAACACTTCCATCAGCTTCCAACTTTTCTCCACCTATAATATGTATAAACTTGGAATAAGTGATGCCATTAAGACAATTTCAAATTGTTATAATAATTTAAATTATCCTTACGTTGATATTTCATCATGTCCAAATTACTTTACGGCTCATGAAACTATTAATGTCTTTTTGCAGGAGGATACATTTTTTGCAAAGGACAATTTTATAAGTTAGTTAAGTCTTTTAATAAAAAAAATCTATTATTAAATAAAGTTAAGTGCAAGTTAGATTCACACACTACATTGCAAGTCAACGGGAAGTAAGTATAACTTATGAAAGCTTACAAACTATTTTCTATGATATACGAGGACCTGTAAATTGCTAACTTTTCGAGAACCAGAATGCCAAAAAAGCAACCCTATAAGGGTGCTGTTTTTTTATTTTTATGGTACTCTAAAAACTCTAGAAAGCCTAAAAAATATATACTTACAGCATCTACAGCGACATATTCAACGTAACTCGCGAAGCCTTCGTTTAGCCATATATCTGACCACCAGGCTGGAGTGACTAAATTACCAAACCACTGGTGGGCTATTTCATGTGCCACTACTGATGCAACTCGAGCCTTCGCTGTGGTGGGTGACACGCCGTTGTCGTATAACATTGCGATTTCTCTGAAAACAAGATAAAAGGAATTAATTAAACTCGGCCGTTTTGGATTCAATTCCCAGTCGGGTGAATTAATAATATTATTATTTTTGCTTTGGTTAAGACAAATAAGATAAAACGCAACGTTATGTTTTAAAATTAATAGGAAACCATTCGAGTTTAGACTCGTACAATTTATTGCTCTGGGCACATTCCATAGCATTTCTACCACTTGGTGTAGAAAAATGTGTTTTTTAGTTTTATAAACTATGTTTTAATATTTAATGCATGGCAAGTGCGTCATTTAGTTTATTTCTGCATAATAATACTATTTTTCTATTCTTCTACTGTTATACTGTTAATATTTCTTTACAATATAATTAGGTTGTGTGAAAGACAATAATTATTATCATCATTTTTGTTATGTAAATCTCGTAACTAATATGACATGAATTCTTTGGTTATTTCCGCTATTTTTACTCTAAGTGTTGTATTTAAAATAAGTATCCCGACCTATGCCTATTTACGTAGTTAATATCAATATTAGCATTTTCTTTTGCTGTGTCTATCCAGAACAAAAAAACGAGAATTTTTTAGATAAGCATTCCCTAAGGGTTACAATTATGCGCGTATGCATCCCTTTTTTTAAATTAACTACAATTATAAGTTTGTGATCGTTTTTATCATATAAGATACATATAACTCATCGCAGTCTATACAAATACATATACCTAATTACGGAAGTATAAAACAAAAAATGCTGCATATATTTATATAAGGCGTTTGCGGATAAATTGAAGGATGGATACTGTCCCGACAAGATGGACGATTTGTGATGTAGCGTTTTAGTAATATAACTTAAATATATTTAAAATGTTTTATTTTACGCAATAAGCCTCATTTTCACAATGTAGATTCAATATAAATAAATTTAAAATTAAAATTATAAATTCAGCATAAATTAGAAACATTCTTCATTCTAATATCTTTTATTCACAAAATAATAACTTTTGTACAGAATAAGGGTATTAATTCTGCAACAAGATGTGATCGTGAACTTATCTTATATTTACTCAGAGAAGGATTTTCTCAAAGTGAATATCAACGCGGAAGCTCTGTACAGGGATAACCTACTTATTTTATAATTGGTTATTTATTTATTGTAAAATATGAATATATTTTACGATTATTATATGAATTATGATTAAGATTCTTATAATAGTTAAAAAGTTCCTGATCATACGTAATAGCTATAAGTTCGATCTCCGTAGAATACATGTTTCAATGCAGCGTTAGGTTGCGCCACTCAAAACGTACTCTCTAGATGGTCAGAGAGTGGAATACCTTGGGATACAGCACTAATCTATCTGTGCCCACACAAAAATGGTAGTACTTTAAATTTACTTTAAATAACTTACCTAAAAGTCAATAGTCCCCAATTCTCCATAGCTCCTGCTTTGAAATCTGGTAACGCAATCATATCTATCTTTGGTAAAGGGAATTTAATTTTGTAATATTCTTCTAAAAATGTAAGTATTTTTGGACCAATTTCTAAAGCGTATTGGGCAGATGGTAGTGCCTCCTTCCTTGCCCATACTGAGAAATTATTATCGGTCATGTTGCCGAAGTCGGTAACTGCGAATGCGACGAGGTATGTCGACATGGGCAGCGATTCTGCATAGTGATCCCATATGTAGTCTTCCAAGGAATTGCTGAAATAATATTACTAATTAGCAAATTATTGTATAAATTGAGGGCAGTAGTGGCGCAGTGGCACAAACGTGTGGTTGAAAGCGCGAAAAGTCTTCATTTCGATTCCCACTCAAACATTTCATATAAAAATATTAAATATTTAATATTTTTATATGATATGTACATGTATTTTAAGTAAACTCTACAAACATGTGGTCCGTACGGTATATTACTTAAAACTTTCCCAATATGCTGAGATCAGCTTTAATTGTATTTTGTTTTCACTCGCTACTCAAAATAGATCTATAATTTCATTTCATCAAATAGAAGTAACTAGGCTATAGAAGATTTTTTGTAATAAAAACTAATAGGTACAAACAAATTATGAAGCTTGAAAAATGGAAATAAAATTATTTTATTGTAAAATCTTCATCTTAGAGCCGTATTCAGTAAAAATATTTCCAAATATCCCTCATACACAAACGAATCAAGGCACTTACTCGTACTATTGATACTCACTGTCTTTGAACAAATACTTTCGTCAAACCATAAACAACCCTACCCCTAAATTGCTTTAACAAAGATCTAATATTGTTGACACAATAATATGATGCGGGCACATTTTTGATTATTCTACCATACTTTGTATTATTTATTATATGTATGTATATAGTGTATGTGGCGTTTTTATTACGATATCGAGGCCTGGTAGCGCAGTGGCACAGTATGTCGATCGGCGACGGTTGTGGATTCTATTTTCCGGAGTGGGGATTCGGGGATTTTTTTTCGATTCCTCGCTCTAATAACAAAACAGAGTGCGACGTTGAGTTCCGCTACTAAGCACGGAATATCTAAAAAATTTAACGGAATGTGGGAAATAATAGTCGTTTCTATATAGCCCACTGTACCAGCAATTTACTTCGGGTACTTAGAATATAGCCTGTGTCATTCACAACTCTTAGCTATTTTCACTAACTTAGGTACCATTCCACCACTGAGGCGAAGCCTTAATAAATGCTAGTATTATTATTAATAAGTAATATAACATAGACATAAGTATATACAGTAATATATATTCATACATTTACCTAAAGCAAAATAATAAATTACAAACTTACTGGTTTTCCCTCTTAACAATGTTCATGTTGGAGACAGAAGTCATGTTCCTCGGTCGAGCTATGCTGATAGTAAATTTGGCTTTCAGAGCTGGTTCGTCCCAGCAAGGGAAAGCGCGTCGTGCATCCGTCGCCTGGAACTGTGTTACTGCTATCCATCTGTAATTGACTTTATATCAATCAAGAATGGTGTAGATTCCTTCCTTATTACGGCACTCGTAGATAAAGCGCGATCGGATTCCGGAATTCAACATGCATTGCTTAAAAATTGAGTGGGGTGTGGGGCTTAGATTGTTATCCAGGTTTAATTAGTTTCTAGTGTGGCGAAAGATTGTGAGTTCGATTCTCACTCAAGGAAATGAAATACATATTTAAGATATTCATTTCTCGATCTCCGCCTCTAGATATCGGTAGAAAATGGGGAACGGAAGTGTCTCAATGGGAATGGAGGTTCCCGGGTTCCCTTTACCTAACCCGGTACGTGCAGATTTCGGCGCAAAGCTAATAAACATTGTTCATGCGTAAAACAAGTAATAAAGAAATAAAAAGGACTTAAATCTGTCTTAGACGTCAACGCAAAGAAAAATTATAGTATACGGATATTTTACAATAGCTAATTTACCGTTTAGTATTCTACGTGGGAGGTTGTCGTATTACTATGCATTGCTGTTTGTGAGCTTATGTTCTATCAATGAGTCACCTTGTCGCATTTAAATGTATTTATTATTTTACTACGGAGAATGCGTCCATTGTGCCTATTCTGGTCAATTTTATCATTATTCTAATAAATAAAAAGAAGTTTCACGATTTTTCCCGCCCAGCGGGATATGCATAGGAATCTTAGTATTGAGACATACTTTACGCCCAATTTTCAAATATTGTTGTAGCGGAGCTTAACGCAGCGCTGCGTCGAACCGAACGGAGAATAGAAATCAATTTAAAGCAAAACAAGGTAAGGAGGAGGAACCCTAATGTCAAGTCATTCCATTAATTTAATATAAAAAATTAAATATAATTTGTTTTTTAAACACCTTTTAACTTTTTTCTCTTCATAAGAACTCCTGTAGAATCCGTGTAGGTTGTCATTCAAGATGCCCGAATAGGTGATGTTTAGTACGTATTGTTGTCCGGCTATCAGAGTTTCCGCTACGCTGATAATATGGAACTGTCTCGGAACATCCTCCGTCCTCCTTACAATTTTGATTTCTTCCCCATCCTCCTTTTTAACTAATTTAATCTTTTGGAAATACAATTCGACTCCATGAAATGTTATTTTATTTGTTTTATTTTTAACTGTCAAAACTATACTCGCTTCACCATCGAATGTGAAATTTCCTTCAAATATATACGGAGTTAGTTTTAAATGGTAACGTTCTGGTTTGATATACGTCGGTAGTCTAACATCGATGACAGTATTTTCGTTTTCTTCAGTCGTACTTTCGACATTATTAGTGGTACTTTCAACGGACACTACACTTTTATCATTATCGTTATTTAACGGTATAACTAATAACTTAGATTGGTCACAGTGAGTGAGTTCAAATTTTGTAACATTTGCTAGATGATCAGCCTTAGGACAGGCTGCGAAATTATACACTAGAAATGCTGTAGCAACTATTGCTAAGGCGAATATTATGAGGATGACGAAGGCTAGGCCCTTCGACAAGTAGACGCCTCTGGTGGTCTTCGTTGAGAAGTCAGTTTGGAGGTTACCGTCCATAATGGTTAACGGTTCACGCCCTTGAGTCATCACAGCTTCATTGTTTTGTCTGGAATAGAAATTTTTAGATTAGGCTTTATTATTTTTTTGATTTAAGGATATTGTTTAATTAAATACTTAATACTAGTTTTAAGCATATGTAAAAAAGTGATATAAGAAACATATTCAAAGTACATATTTTGTAAGTAAACTCATGGGCTACTAGGAAGAATGTTTATGTATGTTCACGCTGAATCTCACTTAAGCAGGGTAGGCAGAGGGAACCTTGTATCTAAACACCCCATAGAGCAGCCGTTCCTCTGCTTAGTCTCGTTGTCAGAGGAATAAAATGAAAATAATTAATTCCTCCGAGTGAGAATCGAATCCATAATCGTCATGTTCGCAGTCTCACGATATAACCCTCTGCTGCAACGCTACAACGGCCGCTATACGTACATAATTATATTTTATGCTAAGCTTAGCTTTTCTAGTATAAAATCGTTTTATACTTTTATTGCTCCAGTTTATTGGTAATGAATATAATGGAGTAATAAAGCTTTAGAGAAGGCGTGTTTTAATATCGCCATAAGTATTGCTAGCACACGCACCTAATGAATAGGTACGAGAAACTGTCTTACATTATATATATCGATACCTATATTTTAATATACCCTCCAAGTTTTATCCCGCATATAGCAGATTTTTTAACAGCATTTTATAATAAATTTATTTAAGAGATTTTACCCGACTGCGGCAAAACGCAGGAGGATTATGTTTATGTATGTCTTGATGGCGCTCAACGGCGCTGAGTGTTACTGCATATATTTATTAAGTTTACAATATTTACATACATGTATATTACAATATTATCTTAAACCTCATCTAAACGTTATCAATTCCTCAAAAACGTATTCAAAGTCTTCAATTTTTTTAAATAATATGTATGAAAGTTAAATTACTCTACTATTAAATGGGTTAGTAGGTATATAGGTGAGCTGTGCAAAGGCAAAATTAAAATAAGAGTAGCTCAAATACTTCAATTTTACTTTGAAACTTTTCAACTTTCTCAGTATTCATCAAGAGAGTCCTTTCTTTAATGTTATGCTTAAAACTTGGAAATGATGCCAAATAAAGTTAAAAGAATAATTTCTTGTTTCAAATTCTCTTTTCCATTTTTAATGAAAATTTGGTATTTCTTATGATTAAAGGATTTGAAAGTACTTCTGTGGACATTTTCTTTTATTATACTGTTTTAATGCTTTTGGTCATATATTTATACTAGCGGCCCGCCCGCAGCTTCGCTCGCGTGAACGACATTATTATTAATTTCTGTCTCCATGAGCACCTACATCCTATAAGTGACGTCCATGCAAAATTTGAGACTCCTAGAATTTGTAGTAAAGAAGTTTCATACAAACTTTCAACCCCAAAAATAACCCCTTAGAAGTCGAATATTGCAAATTCCCGTCTTAGCGAGCACCTACGTCCTATAAGTAACTCCTATGCAAAATTTGAGATTCCTAGCACATGTAGTTTCTGAGATTTCGTGATGAGTGAGTGACCTTTCGATTTTATATATATAGATTGGATTTTATATATAAAGAGGTATGCAGAGATCGCAGCGTTTGGTACTCCGTTCCTCTGGCTAACTCTCTGAATATAAAGCGTAAAAGTATAAAAAAAAATAGTTATTTATATCGAGTTAAAAATAGAAAATCCATTAGGATTTAATATTATTGAAATTTGAACGTTAAGCTTTGTAGCGCAAGACAATAACTACGGCTTATGCTATAAATCCCGATACCAACGATATGGACACGTACAGAATTAATAACATATTTCTATGAAACTAGAACTAGGGACGTTTACTCTTTAAAACGATCTAAAAAAATTTTTGTTAGCATCACGGTGTATCCCACATATTTTTTTTCGAGATATTGCATGTTGAGTAACAAATAGCGTTACGCCGCGAATTTTCTTGTTACTGGAGCGCGAAACTGTCATTTGTTGCACCAAGTGGGAATCGAACTCACTACCATCGCGTTTTCAGTCATACGTTGCACTGTGCCGCCGCGCCACGACGGCCTCTAAATATTAAGACCTTCAATTTAAATGTAACGTAAAAACTTGATGCTCTGATAAAAACTCAGGCGCTTTGTTATACAAAATTATTATTTAGATCGTTTTTTTCCCTTCTTTTATTTCTTCATCCATCATTTCATTCATTCATTTACTTGCAGATAATGCAGATTTAAATAAAATAATTATTTCTAGTTATATTTATAGCTAATGTTATACAAGATGCGGCGTTGCTTGCTGCCACTTAACATGAGTCTCGAGTAAAAGCGAAAAGTAATGTCTTTCGACCAGGTTCTTTCTGGTTATGGTGTAAATTGACATATGACAGAGGGAACCCGGGAACTTAGTGTTAAGACACTCCACATTAACACTTTCGTGCATTGCCTGCTGAGTGACAGAACTCAATGCCGCGCTTTACCTGTTTTCCAGGGCGAGGAAATTAAACAATTAAATTTTTCATTTCCTTGACTGGGAATCGTATCTGTCGTGCTTACAATCGAACGATTGTGTCCCTGAGCCACGGATGGCCTCACGTGATAAATGAAACATACATATGTGAAAATTTATAACAATAAAAAATGTAAATTTGCGTGTATTTTCATTGTAAAACTAATTTCAGTTGCATATCAAAATATAATACAGCATCTGTTCAATTAGTTATGTTTTATTAGTTACACATAGTTAATTTTACATAACGTTTACGTTTTTTTTACATAAATATATTACACTTTTTTTTTCGAATAACAAAGAGATTCTAGTGTAAAGACACTCCATTCTCCCCTTTTGAACGAGAAAATGAAAATATTAAATATTCCATTCCCCAAAAAGGGAATCGAACCCACAACCGGCGTTTACATCCTCACGCTTGTCGGAATCTTTGTTATTTGTATTCTGAAATGGCTTCATAAATCTTTATAACAAATATATCCCAATACTGTCTGTCTGTGCAACTCATAAATTATTCTTATGATTTAAAGTCACAATAATTAGTAACTTCAAACTGCTAATTTTGTATTCACGCATATTAAAGTCTCTTTTAAAATGCAAATACAGGCCAAAGTAGCAACTGTACAAACAAAATAATTCTAATATTACCGCACACCTAAAGAATTTGAAATAGTTGGCTTGTTTATATTATCATTATTGTAGAGGCTGATGAAATTTGACCAAAATGTACAATATATATACTCTACGTAGATTATTTATTAATAGTTCGTATGAAGGAATTATCGATGTTTCTTCACACTATATCCCGTACATGTCAAGATAGGCAGAATGAAACTGAGAACCTAGTGTTATAACACTTCGTTCTCATTAAGACACTTCTGTTTCCTGTTTTCTGCCTGTTTACGCACGCTTCAAAATCAAAACATTGCATCTTGCTACCTTGCTAGCCTGCAGGCAGAGAGAGAAGAAGAGATAAATAACTTTTTGTTTTCTTTCCGTGAGGGATGCACAGGGAAGAAACTGAGTGCTGAGACTCTAATTTACAAGACGTTTCTGTTTATTGGAGGAACTCAACGCCTCTGTCATGTTCATTAGTTTCATTTTTCTAACCCTGCTGTTTGCATACAGCGGGAAGCTAAAAAATAGAGCAATTTTTTTTTATTTTAATTTAAAATAATTTTTAATTTTAATTTTTAAATCTAACCAAAAAAAAAGATAATGGACGCTTTCCAAAATTCCTCCAGTCATTGCCTATAAGCTGTCGTGAATTTTCGGCACCCTTCAACATTGTCTACACTTGAAATTTTAGTCTGTATGACATAAGAGATTTGCACAAGCCTTAAAAGCCTACTTAAGGGCATACATTGCATTCAGATTGATGCTTATTTTTCCATAAACATACATACATATAAATTACAAGAAAGAATTCATTATTTCAAATTGGGTTCTTTAGTTTTTAGTAATTGGTAGATACCAAAGAAATACTTTTATTTCATTAAAGTATATACCTCAAAGAAAAGTCAGATATAGCCACAAGCTTACTCCTCTTTAAATAAAAAACCCCAACACTACACGACACACGCTCGATTTAGTATAGAACATCCACTTGCGAACGATCGACAACAGATACAATATAAAAAAGATGTTCTCAACGCCACATCGACAGGAAATGAGGACTCTTCAGATATACTCTGTTATATTCACGGCACTTCCTTCAACTTATTACTTCCTAAATAAACGTAGCGGCCATTGTTCTAAGAGTTCGTCAATAGATGCCTGTGCACGCATCGCTTTGTATGCAAAGATGGTGTAATTACTTGTTAGAGTAGGTATTGTGATTAAACCTTTTAAGTGGCAAAAGGCGATCATTTTTTTTAGCTTCAAGCTTTATCGCACTTAGCATGGTAGGCAGAGGGAACTTGGGAAACTAGTGTTAAGATACTCTGTTCCAATCAATATACTTCCGTTCCCCAATTTCTGTCAAATTCTGGAGATTTTTCGTCAATTCGTGTTGAGTGGCAGAACTGAACGCGAAGCTTTTGAGCAAAGAAATAAAAAATATTTTATATTTAATTCCCTCGATTGAGAATCGAACCCATAACCTGTGGCGTTTACAGTCGCATGCTTGTACTCTTACGCCACGACTATTTAATGCTGTTCAGATGTTGCTTGTTATGAAGTATTGATTAAAACTATAAATACTTTTAATATAACGAGTTAGTCTTCTTATTAAGGTTTACTGCTATCTTCTGACGTAAAGTTTTAACTTATAATTTTATTTCTATCTAGCTGTAGAGTGTAGGTTCATAATTTTATTTTTTTAAAACGTCACTTAAGTACACACCATCACAACGCTTTATATTGAATGGAATTATTTTTTTAAGTTTTTAAGATAACTTATTTGGTTTCAGTGCAATGTTTATTTTTTGTATTTGTATAAGTCAAAAATTATCGTGTTAAAATTAAGTTAAAAGGTTCACAGTTGCGAGCAAGCGCTAAGACTCTCCATTCTCCACTTTCCACCCAATTTTTGCGTGTTGAGTGGCGGAATTAAACGCCGCGCTTTGTCTTGAGAATGAGATTCAACCCCATACAATGTGGTGCTGCGACAGCAGCTAGAGCAAAAAAGTTATTTATTATTTATTTTTTAACATTATATAATTCAATATTATCCAACTTTTAAAATAAATATGGAAAAGTTATATTATCTTTAATCCTAAGAGACAGTCCTGTAATAGCATTTGGGTATTATATTCCCTTACGTATTAAAGTAGGGGATGATGAACTTAATTTCTACTTAGTTTTGTTATAGTTTAGGGACAACAGAATATTATTTTTAAGGTCACGGTCACTTGGTTATTTGGACTGAGAAAATTTTTCGAAGACAACGCTTTCTCCACTCTCCGGCGTAGTTCAAAACGTAGAGTTTTGAGAAATTAAACTCATTATGTGCATTGAAATAAAGTAAATTATTTAAAAGTTGTGACATTAGGAGTAATGTCACTTCTTCCATTTAATGCACTGAGTTATAATGGTAATTTTTTTTTTAAAAAATATTCAGTATGAAGAATTTTAAAGTAAATCTATATATATAAAATCGAAAGGTCACTCACTCATCACGAAATATCAGAAACTACATGTGCTAGGAATCTCAAATTTTGCATAGGAGTTATTTATAGGACGTAGGTGCTCGCTAAGACGGGAATTTGCAATATTCGACTCCTAAGGGGTTGTTTTTGGGGTTGAAAGTTTGTATGAAACTTCGTTACTACAAATGCTAGGAGTCTCAAATTTTGCATGGACGTTACTTATAGGATGTAGGTACTCATGGAGACAGAAATTAATAATAACGCAGGCGAAGCCGCGGGCGGGCCGCTAGTACCTATATATAATAATGTAATACAGCAGACGAACATTGCTAAAGATACAAGTTTACTATTATTGGCTTAAAATCAACAAGGTCTGGAATACATCGCAATAAATTGTATATGTAACATACAAAAATAGGTAAAAACTATTCAATTTAAAATACCTACTATATTTCTTATAATAAATTAATAGTTTAAAAAACCAAAGACAGCCTTTAACCAACAGAACACTTGATATGTTCACTAGTAGACAGTCCAAGGTTCAGGACAGGAACCATCATCAGATCAGCTCGATGGTACCATAATATACTCTTTCATCATCTTCTACATATAATTACAAATTCATATTGATAAAACAATTAGAAGTGCGTGTAAATCAAATTCTTAAATTTTATTACATAGTTTCTTAGTTACAACTCGACCAAAAGGCATGTTAATGTTTACAACTGGATTTCTTATGCGAGAACTGAAGCGGGATCTGAACTCGTAACCACCACATATTTATGGTAGGAAAGCGTATTTTGTCATTTAATTAGACGCTGCATTCTGCAAACAAGAGACGTTCCACTTTGGCGAACCAGAACCAGAAAATGTCTAAAACTAATACTAACTTTTAACGCAGGATTTGAACCCGCAGTAGCATCCAAAGTGTGGAATACCACTTTACAAATAAAATGATTTGTACCAAGTCTCAATTGAATCTACAATCATCACGTTTATAGTCCACACACTGTACCACTGGGTCTCAAGGCCTCATATACTTATTTATGGGTAACATAAAATTCAAGGACATCAAAACTCGAGACCACGCGTCCTTGGAGACATAAAAGTGCGCGCCATTTCACGTATTGGTTTGGAATGTTATATTTTAGTTATACCTAGTTATTTGTTTATATTTATGTTATACTTAGAACATTTTTTTTTTAAATAAAAAAAAAAATAATTCATTGTTGTTGTTATTTACTCCATAGTTATATAAAATAAAACTTTCGAACTAAGCAAAGAATTTTAATGTAGTTTTCACTTATACACAGTTATTCATGAGGAATCTTTACTTAGTTATTATATTATATAGCTACGCAGCTTATGTTATTAGGTGACAGTACAATCGAGCTGGTCTGATGATGGAGCCAGGACCCAAACTCTTCAAAGGTTACCACTGGAGTTAAGGCTCATTTAAAAAACGTGTTTTTTATTTTATATTTAGAGAAAACGATAAAAAACAAAACCTCTATACAGCGATCTATTGACCTTCAACTGTATTCAGTACTCGTTCTCTTATAACGCACAAACAATCGATTTTTAATTTTCTTCTTGACGATGTGATTGATGTAAACAATGAAAGAATTTTTCAATATTTTTGATGATCCTCACATACTTTGGAACTATATTTTTAGACGTGAAAAAATTCGATGGAAAAATTTTATTGGAATCATATTTGCTATGGATATCTTTTTATTTTTTTGAGCTTCATGCTGTATCCCGCACATAGCAGGGTAGGCACCTAAAAATCCAGAGTTGAAACACTCCGTTTCCATTAAGACATTTCCGTTCCTTGATCTTATATATAAGAGAAATTGAATTTCTATAAATACACGACAATAAACTGATGAAACTGTTCGATCGGTTCTGAGAGAATGCTAAAACGGTTCGCAACGTTTCCGAGAGAATATTTACGTTGGCGCGCGGCGTTAAACGCCTCTAAAAATTATAAAAAATGATAATTTAAATTAGTTATAACGTGACCTCTTATATAATAAATATAAGATAGCAATTCAATAATAGCCGCTAGGTTATATAGCGACGACTCAATGGTTGTGTCGGCCGTGACATGCCCTTGTATAAAAACAGTTGTCATTATCTAACAGCGCCTTACAACCCAACGGAACGGATACGATACGAACGGCACCAAAATGTGAATTAAAAAATTAAGAAAGAAGTAGATCTAAAATAATAGCAGTTCCACGCATTTTCTCGTATAGCAGGGTAGGCAGAGAGAAATTAGTGTTAAGACACTCCGTTCCCCATTTCTCACCCAAATTACGAGATATTGTGTGTTGAGGGGAGTTGCGATTGAGTGAATATGTGAATATAAATAATACAAATATCCCTTAAGTGGTGGATCGACCCTACAACTACCGTGTTAACAGTCTAACACTCTACCACTGCGCTACGACGGACATATAGAATACAGAATGGAATATAGAAATAATATACAATACAAAAGATATTGTAATTATTGAATAATATCGTATAACTTTATTTATACAAATAGATGGGGTCACAAGTCGGTTGGAAATGCTATTATAATAAGCGGTTGAACCAGCCCAAGCTAACACCTATGTTCTATAGTATTTTAATATAGAGGACATCGTGGTGCAGTGGTACAACGACAGTAAACGTGGTTGTCGATTCAATCCCGATTCGGGTCAAAGAACTATTTTATTTTATACCTGACTGCGATAAAGCCTAGAAGGACGGTTATGTTTTAAGCTTGTATGTATATATGTGCGTTCCTTTGTTACTACTAAACCAGCGAACTGATTTTTATACGTCGTTGGAGTTTTCCTAATGCCTTTTTTTTAAAGTAGTTTGGTGTTGTGATACTCCACTCTCCGTTTTTGCTAAACATTTCTTTTTAGGCAGACTCTGTCTCAAGATATTGTTGAGTAATAAAAATAAATGAAATTTTAAAAATAGTCAGCATCTGCTCAACGATACTGTCATTATATATATTTTATATGGGTGTCACATGTTACATATAATATTATATATAATTATTTATAAATGTCTAATAGATGATGTGAACTGTAAAAGCCGTCTCTCGTCCAGATTGCCTTCGCTTAGAAATGTCAGCGTGCAATTAGAACGTACTTGCGCGTATTACTTGAATCGAGTTTCTTATGTAATGTTAAAAATAAGAAATATTTTTTTTATTAAAATATTTATTTAGTATTTAATTGGTCACGATTATAATTGGTTCATTTACTTACTATTTAATGAAATTTCTCTCTTAAACATTTGTATATTTTTAGATATACTTTTTATGTGTTTTTCCTACATCGCCGTTCCCGATATTCCGCCTATTTTGAGACATTGTGCTAGACAAGACTCTGGGATTTTTTCTTTTGAAATTGTTTTGAGAATGGAATCGAACCTACAACCGTTGCATATACCGTCAGGCTGTCTCTAAATCATCAATCGTTATTCTATTTTCAATCAACGTTGTAAAAAACCTTAATTGGCATTGAAACAACAAATTGAAAGAAGGAAAATTGACTAATAGAGATATTATAAGTGACTATATACGATAAGGAAAATCATTAAAGTGACTCTAAAATCTAAATTGTCATATTTATGTTCACGAACCTCCTCTAAAGCGTGACAGGTAAGCCTAGCCACTCGACATCTTCCGATATCCGCTTTTCTGAATCACAGACATTGCGTGATATTTGGCGGAACCTAACGCCACGATTCGTTTTACAATGGTGGGAAAATGTAAATAATTTAAATTATAATCATACTTACAAGTCGGTCACTGTACTCGTATGTATGCTCTCTTTTTTTAAACAATGTATAAATACATCCGTGCCTTTCGGAAACCGTCCAAACGCTCTAACCACTAAGCTACCCGTTTGGCTTAGTGGTCACAGCGCTTGGACGGTTTCCGAAAGGCTCGGGTTCCAATTCCGCTACCTACAATTTTATAAACATATATGGTATAAAATTAGAAAATTTAAGATACAGTTATTATAAAGAAATTGTCAATTTTAGTTCAAATACTTAAAATTATAATAAAATTTACAATTTTACATAATATTCATATACTCGTATATACACAATATACCTAGATACCTCATCCTCATATTAGAATGCTCAATAGAAGCTGTCAGAGACAGACGAGGCTCATTGAATCGCAAATTTTGCTTATAACGCAGCCCGTTGCCTTACTAACCTGCGGCCCTCTCTTGATCGAGATTTATCCATAACAGTTATTGCTATTTTTTAATTATATTTATAAAAAAAAAACAAATCAATAGTTCTAAGTTATTTATAAAGAAAATAATTTATAAATTTATATGTTCTCATCGTTAGTATTAATTAAAAACCAGAAATTTCAGCAACTTCTGGTTTTTAATAACGTAAGTAAGTACTTAACTATGAAAACTGGCCAAATTAAAGTCGGACTCGCGCAAAAAGCGTTTCTTTATCTGTCAAAGGGTAGATGTGTTTATAGGAGCCCTCTTAAATATATATTTATTCTGTTTTTTTAATAATAGAAAATAAATTGTTGAGGAAATGTTTGAAAATATGAATACACTAAAAGTTGTTCTTTAAAAGTAAGTATTCTTAAAGGAATAAGGAAGCAAAGTTTCCTTCTCTAATGGATCTCATACATTTAAACTTGACCTATATACATATTTTTATTCAAAAGTTAGTTAGTTCAAAAGTTACATGGTGTCGAGTTCCGCTATTTAAACCTACAATGTCTCGAAAATTGGTCAGAAATTTACCTATGCGGAAAAAATTTGAAGCTAATTTTAAAAATATATATTAAACGTCTGGTCTGGAGTAAATTAACAACCAACGTTGATTACAAGCGAACGCGGTACAAATTTAGATCTGTGCAATAAACAAACACTACTAGATATAAAGCACATGTAACTATAAAAAATACAAGTGCGGTTTAAAATACTAAAATGTTTCAAATAACAACCATCTTATAAAAATATATGAGTTGAAATACAACTGTCTAGTATGGAAAATAATAATATGTAAACGACTATTGGACGAGACGGAAATAGAGCATGTGGAGCATGAAATACCTTTTTCCATTTTGAACGATTTCGCAATGAAGTTTTACATCCCTATCTCCCAAGTTACTTGGTGGAAGCAATATCAGGGATGATATCAATGTTTTTTTTTTTTAATTCAATCAGTTTTTATGCCAATTAACTCTTAACTAATAAAATTAAAATTGAATCAGCAGGCAGATAGAACCTAGTGTAAGGACTCTCCGTTCCCCATTTTCCGCTGAATTTTTCAAGGCTTTGGGTGTTGAGTAACGAAACTCAACGCCTTTTGCCTTGTTGCCAGAATGATGAAATAAAAATATTAACAAATAATAATTCATTCCCTCGAGTGGGGGTTAAACCCACAATCATTGCGTTACAATTACACCCTTATGTGCTGTGTATAGATATCTATCTATAAGTCTAATAAAATGCATTATATAGTCTACAAGTTTAATAAAGTGCATTGCAAATAACTCGCTAATGTATGTATGTAAATAATTATTTTTTTCTACATATTTAGGCATATCACGTACTTAAAAGACTTCTGATGCAGTTCGTTTGAAACAATCTATTGAAACTATAAAATGATTACAAAAATCTTGTGTATTTGAAGCCGTTGTGACTTTATTTGAAGCGCGACGAGAATGCGAGCGCGAGCAGAACGCGACGGCTGTAGGTTCGATTCCCGTTTGGGGAAATTAATTATTTAGTATTTTCATTTCCTCATCCTAGTAACAAGGCAAAGCCTGTCGTTAGGCTTCGCTACTCAACACGCAATGCCTTGATATTTCGGCGGAAAGTGCTAAACGAAATTTTTTAACGCTAATTTCTCTGCTTACCCTTTTATATGTAAATTACAGCGTGAAACTGAAAAAATCTTGCAGTTATATAATAAGAATAAGATTATCTAACTTTCTTTGCGTTAATTCAACAATTATATTATCAATTCGTAAGTAGTTTTTCCCACGTGCAAAAAGGCAAGATCAACTTAATTGTTTACAATGTCAATCTCGAAGGTCATTGTACAAAACATTTCCAACTAACATAAAACTAATACTTACATTAAAATCTTTAATACTTTTATAATATTACTTTTTAATAACATAATAAAAGTAAAAAAAAATTACTATAAAGTTATCAAAAATGAAAAGTTTTAAACTACCCCAATACCGATAAACTTGTATAGCCAATAGCTGTAAAAGCCCGAAATATAAATAAATCCTGATTGTCATCTATGAGATAGGGCGGCTAATAAACTATCGCTATCACATATAATGAGGGGGGCCCAATGGAGCCCCTCGCGTGACCCCCTTGTAACGTATTTCTATACGCTATCCTATTGTTGCTACAAAGGGCTCTTCTCCCCTTTACGAAACGTGAGGCATACAAAGGGCTAGTGCAACCAAACTTTACTATTATTATAAAGAAGTAATAAAAAAGAAACCAGTGCTGACATTGTCGAACGCCGAGCGTAGAATTAAAACGTAATGCACAAAGGGTGACAGTTTGGACGAGTTGATAATGTTATTTCTATGGTGTGATTTATTTTCGTGAAAGTTGTTTTTTTTTTCGTTTAAATAGTAACAATTTTATTAAAATACGTATGACACTAGTGGTAAACCACAACTTCGAAACGTAAAGTACCATGTTTTCTCTTTCTCTTGGGAATTTCGAAAAATTCTCTATTAGTGCTCCCCTATACTCCCTAAAAACTCTACATGTAAAATTTGTACTTTCTACGCTGCATAATTTCAAACTTTCTACCATACCTGTCTGTAACAAAATAATTTTATATACCTATACAGATTCAGAAACTTTAGATAAATAAATATTTAATATAAACAATTTATAAAGGTATATGAAAAATATACTCATTCCACTGTTGAAATAAAATATTATTACTGTTCAATATATAAAAATGCATGGCAACGAAAATAAAATAAATATTGTATGTTGAAAAAAAACTAAACATGTTCATATTTAACTGAAATTTACATTCGTCCGTTTTATAAAAAACTTGTTATATAGAACAATTGTATATTTAATTAAACATTTTTACTATAAATACTTTATATTTGGAAAATATACAAATACAGACAACGCTCTTCCAAGCTTCTAACGATCTTTAAACTTTTTGTCAATATAGCCATATTGTCGTCGCTCTACATGACTGCAACAGGTATCTTAAATATACACAGAAACTATGAAAAACAAATATCTTATAATTTGTTTATAGTTAATAACAATTAAATGAAAAATTGGAAATTTCCCACCTTTTCAAAAATTGCTATCAACATGAAGATGCTTCTTATAATATTCCCATTTACACACATATTCATTAAGATTCATTCTTCATCTATAAAACAATTCAACATACCTGTTTTGTATTCATCCATTATTTTGCTTAATAAATTTACGCGGGAACTAATGTGAAGAGCGTACGTCCTAACTTCACGGTGGTTTCAACACGACTGCCTCCTAGTCTCCGCCTCCGGTCTAGTAGAATGGGGATGTGGTTATAGGACAAGTGATGGATACGCAATACACTTAGCTTAATTCTAAGGCAGTTTTATTGGTATCGCCATGTTACATTACTTTAACATAAATTAAAATTTTGTTTTATTTTATTACTACATTTTTATAAATTCTACTAAATTGTAGAGCTTGACTATAGACTCTACATCTATAGTAACATTAAGCTGAATAGTATGTCTGGTTTAATGCACTAATCTCAGCAACTGCTTTTTAAAATTAAAAAATATTTTTGTGTTGGATAGTCCATTTATGTACATATATCTATGGATTATATTATGTTATGTTACTAATTTGACAGTATTTGCGGTCAGAATTTCCTCGGGCATTTAGAATATGTTGATAAAGCTCATACGTGCTTGTATACGTACGTATAAATAGGTAATAGTAAATGACTATAAACGTTTGAAAGATACTGTGATACAGTAAATACGACCACTATTCTAAGGTGTTATTGTTGTATCTATTATAAGGCTTTTGTGTCATTTAAAACAAAAGAAAGAGAGGACTTTGCATAACCTTATGTATACCAGGCAGATAGTCCGCTTCAATTTTAGACAACTTTAGAGTATGAGCAGAAACGAGTAACTGATAGACAAGTGTTCAGTCTGCTTAAAAGTAAAGCAGAAACTATTGCTTTAAAATTTGGCTTATGGTTAGGTCAAGTATAGCCACTTGTGTAAATAAGCCCTATAAGAGAATTTCTCGAAATTCCTACGAGATCACGAAANCCATATTATCGTAGCTCTACATGATTGCAACAGGTATCTTAAATATACACAGAAACTATGAAAAACAAATAACTTATTTTTGTTTATAATTATTAACAATTAAATGAAAAATCCACACTTTGGAAATTTCCCACCTTTTCAAAAATTGCTATCAACATGAAGATGCTTCTTATAATATTTCCATTTACACACATATTCATTAAGATTCATTCTTCATCTATAAAACAATTCAACATACCTGTTTTGTATTCATCCATTATTTTGCTTAATAAATTTACGCGGGAACTAATGAGAAGAGCGTACGTCCTAACTTCACGGTGGTTTCAACACGACTGCCTTCTGCCTCCTCTCCGGTCTAGTAGAATGGGGATGTGGCTATAGGACAAGTGATGGATACGCAATACACTTAGCTTAATTCTAAGACAGTTTTATTGGTATCGCCATGTTACATTACTTTAACTTAAATTAAAATTTTGTTTTATTTTATTTCTACATTTTTATATATTCTAGTAAATTGTAGAGCTTAACTATAGACTCTACATCTATACTAACATTAAGCTCAATAGTATGTCTGGTTTAATGCACTAATCTCAGCAACTTCTGTTTAAAATTAAAAAATATTTTTGTGTTGGATAGTCTATTTATGTCCATATATCTATGGATTAAATTATGTTATTAATTTGATAGTATTTGCGATCAGATTTCCTCGCGCATTTAGAATGCGTTGATAAAGCCACAGATAGATGCTTGTATATGTACGTATAACTAGGTAATAGTAAATGACTATAAACGTTTGAAAGATACTGTGATACAGTAAATACGACCACTATTCTAAGGTGTTATTGTTGTATCTATTATAAGTCTTTTGTGTCATTTAAAACAAAAGAAAGAGAGTACTTTGCATATTTTCATATATACCAGGCAGTTAGTCCGCTTCAATTCTACACAACTTTAGAGTATGAGCAGAAACGAGTAACTGATAGACAAGTGTTCAGTCTGCTTAAAAGTAAAGCAGAAATTATTGCTTTAAAATTTGGCTTATAGGTCAAGTGTGCCACTTGTGTAAATAAGCCCTAAAAGAGAATTTCTCGGAATTCCTACGAGATCAGGAAAAGATACGCTAATATAAAAGTTTTTTTTATTTATTTTTTGTTATAAAGATATCATTAATGCCCAAAAATATATGAACGTGAAACCTAAAATATTATTTATTTTACCAAAAACTCCCTAAAAATAGTTATAAAAATTTCTAGTACTTATTTTCCAAACTTTGATCACCAGTCAGTCAATCTTCAAAATAGCCCACGCTATCGTAGTAGCAAGCACATGTTAGTTGTGAGTATTATCTTCAATTGGGGGAATTACATATTTAAATTATTTTTTGCTTCCCCACACCACTCAAATAATGCAGTTTCCGCTTCTTAGTACGCAATATTTTAATTATATGTAAGTATAGACGAAAATGTTTTATAACTGAGAGTGGTGTGCCTATACTAACTAAGCTAGGATAATTATAAAATCACATAGATTTTCTCTTATTTTCTAGCTTCACGCTTGTTTCCCACAAAGCAGAGATGGACCTAGTGTCCAGACAATCTGTTCTCCGCTGAACGGCTGAGCTCGAGATATTGCGGAACTTAACGACCCGCTTTGTCTTCTTACTAGAAAGGGGAAATAAAAATGATTATAATTCCTTATCCCAAAGGGGCATTGGACGACCAACCGTCGCGTTTACAATCAGACCCTGTCCAACAATACTTTATAGGGTTGATAAAAAAACAGTTTAGACTTTTTCTATCAACCTTATGGCCCGGTTTCAACATCGATAGAGTAATGTGCGTGTAATGCTAAGGCGGAACGGATTCCGTTTAAATAAAATAGGTTTCATTTCCACTAACAAAGATTTTTTTTTTATTTTGTAATTACTTCACCTCTCCCTCCCCCTCTCCCTAGAAGTGAGCATGTTCATTCAGAAAAACAAGTATGCGGTTTACTACTACGAACTCTATAAAGTGATTAGGGCGCGTTTCACTCACGGTGGATACCAGGCTTATAAAATATCTTATTTTCTGTACATGTCTACCAGTAGCGGATTATAGATGTATTTACTGTCAGTAGCAGAATATTAGTTGCTCAGTAAGTCAGCTCTTTAAAAAAATAAAACATAAAGTGCTGAACAAGACATATGATACATGATATTGAATGTAAAAATTAATCGTCTAAGAGAATGACAAACAAAAACCTTTAATTTTATTATTAGGCCAAAATTTTACCAAAATTTTATTATTAGGTCTCGTGGCAAAAAGTACATATGAATGTGGATTTAATTGTATCTCAATGTACAATGGTTTCATCCGTTGGAAAACCGTTATTTAAAAAAAACTATGCACACACTTATACAATGGAGAACGGAAGTGTCTTAATGGGATTAGAGTGACTTAGTACTATGTTCCCAGGTTCCCTCTGCCTACCCTATCACTCAAGAAATAAAAAAATATATAATCGCCATCTCTAACAAAAAAAATATTAAAATTAAAATAAAAAAAGATTTAAATTAAAATAAAGAAGTTTTTTTATAACGCCATCTATCGGCGGTAATAATAATTAGCAATTGTAGAGTAGTAAATAAAAAAACTCTATCGCTTACATAAAGTAAATACCTTAGTAAGATGATACTAGAGGTCGCTAGTTGATATAATTAATACCATTTACGCTGTATCCCGTATAAGTTATCTCGAACATAGCGTTTTCTTCGTTAAGCGCGCACTTCGTTGCCATTTCGACTCCTTCTTTCCCCACTTTCCACCGAATTCTGGAAGAACTCAACAGAGTTCCTCCTTTGAACATGCAATGTCCTTTACTTCGTTACCAAAGGGTAAATACCAAAAGTTAAATATATTTTTTCTTTAGGCTATCCTACTAGATAAGTAGTAGCAACTGGGATGGCTTATCTATACATTCGCGTGATTACGCCTACTCTTGACAAACCCGCTATTTAGGGTTGGTTCTTTTTGGAAATTTAAAGCAAATAAACATTAAAGTAAAGGCCACCGTGGCACACGTCGTCACGATACAGGACACAGCGTCACACTCTCGGAGAATTAAATTATTTTCATATGCTCGATCTGGTACCAAGAAGAAAAGCGTGATGCAATATCCAAAATATAGTAGAAAATGGAGAGCAGAGTGTCTTGACATTTGGTTGGATCTACCCTGATTATATAATATTAAGTTAATTAGCATAAAAGAGGACTTTTATTAAGGGTTACAGGTTCAAATGGGCATCAGGCGATTTATGTAGTGGGGCAGATGTTTCTCCAGTCGCTGGTACTGTTATACAACACGTATCTCAAAATAATAATTGAAAAATCATAGAAAGAAGGATGAAAGGTAAGAATAGGAATTAAAAAATATCACTGTGTTATCAGTATAATTTTTGATTATGTTATTTGATAAAAATATTAAATTTAAAAAATCACGTTCGATTTATATAATAATATTCGGACATTAAAGGCCTTTACAATTTCTATAAAATGAAAGTGTTTCATGGTAAATTCCAATTCCAAATTAAATTCCACCAAAATTTAATGAAATGTTACAAATACTATACGTACATACGTACGTAAATAAACCCAGTGTTTCTTAATATCCAGTAAAGATTTTCTTGTGGATTTGAACTGGCGTCCTGTTAGTAAATAATTTATACAAATCTTACTATATATTACCATAATGTTAAATGACTACACACTTGTATTTTGCATTAAAAATGCTATAAGATTACATTTAGTAGCCCTACACCAATATGTAGGACATGAAGAGACATTCATCCTCTTAAATATCTGACGGAACTCGCTCACAATCACGTCGTGACCGAATTGCAGGAATTGCTTTTGTACTAAGATTAAATAAAGCAGTCATCAAATATACTAATAATAGGATTGAGGTTATCATCGTAAACGGTTACGACAGTCTGTTTGTAAACTTAATAGTTGCAGGTTTGACCCCTACTCGGAGAATATTTAAACAATTTTCATTTCCCCTCCATTGCCGTATCTATAGATAGATACTAGATATTTGGGGGGTTTGACTTTAGTTTTCTAAATTTGTACTTTTATGTAAAGGCTTCTTTTCTTATTTTCATTATTTGCATAGTTGTGTTTCCACCACTAAATAGTGGGGCGGAGAAGGACCGATCGAGCAGAAAGAATTCAAATGAATTTGCTCAATTCTTGCAAAAAATGGTTCGAAAGTGATAAAAGAAGTCACACACACTTACACTAAGACATTGCCTATAAATTCTCTTTGCCAAAAGGAAAATAGCTTTATCACGACGACTCGTGAAAATTATCTAAATATTAATCTATTACCGATTGTCATCTTAACAAAGCGTTTGTTTATTAACATTTTATTATTATAAGAAATTTTAATTATTATATTACTATTATTATAAAATGAATCACAGTTACATTACAGGCACTATTTGTTTCCGAAAATATTTTTTTCAGCTTCACGCTGTATCCCACGCGTAGCAGAGGGATCCTAGTGTTAAAATATTCCGCTCTCCATTTTCCGCAGAATTTTGGGGACATTATGTGTTAAGAGGCGGCACTGAACGCCGCAAGGGATTAGTGGATCTGGATCTAGAGCTATTGCAAGTGGAAAAGTCAATGCCACGCTTTGCCTCGTTACCAAAACAAGGAAAATATTAAATATTTCATTTCCTCAAGTGTGAATCGAATCCATAACCCGTCGCAAATATTTCTTTCAATTATGAAATGCCAAAGTTGTATTGTTCTCTTCATGAATTCGCCACCAGATATTGCATAGGCCCAAAATGGACAAAAGGTAGAAAACAGAGTGAAATATCACTAAAAAAAACTAAAAATAGCTCAGTAAAATTACTATTGCACATCACTTTTGCGTCATTTCCTTCTATACTATTTATATGAACACGTAAGTCATGCTATATGTTATTTATTAAGGCCGGTTGACCCGACCCATATAAAATGTAACCATTGTTAGAAGACCTCCCCACCTTCACTAAGAAGTGGAATAAATTATGTTTTAAAAGAGAATTCAGTTCTACACTACAGTTCAATGATAACTGGATATTTTGCAAAGATAGTTCGTGTATTGTTGTTCGTATTATGGTCTCAAATTTTGTACTGACAAATAGACACAGAATTTTTATTTTCTATTATATAAAAAATATATACATAATATATTAGTCCTTTTGTCAGTTCGTTTTGTTCGGTTCGCTTAGTGTTAGATAGCCGGACGACTGATGACGGACAACGTAAGATAGGTGGGGGATGACGGTGAATGATGACGAATGGATGGATGGGTAGCAAAGTCATAACTTCTTAACGATTATAGAATGATATATTATAATTTTCTACTATTATTTTGAAATATTGTAGAGATTCTTATAATTACAACGCAATGAGCGGAGGTCGGAGAGCTCCCTAAGCCCTCATATAAATTTGTTTCCTATGTATTTTTTAGTTCGTATATTACTTTGATTAAAAATATTTTTGTACGTTCTCTATAAGTAATTAGAATATTAACGATAATTCCTAAAATATCCTATATATCCTATCTTTCAGAAATTCCATTAAATCTAGTAAAATTTTCACTTCACATAATAATTAGGTGCTTGCTTTTCAAAATATCTTAAGAAAGTATAAAATATATTATCAAAAAAATTAATACAAACAACTGAATAATAATTAACTAAATAAAAATGAAAGGTAACATTCACGCGAGTACACCTAGTGCGGCACTGACGGTGACGACGGATCGAAAGGTCGTGACCGATGACTCCGCTCATACGGCACGCTACCAAGTNAGTTCAATGATAACTGGATATTTTGCAAAGATAGTTCGTGTATTGTTGTTCGTATTATGGTCTTAAATTTTGTACTGACAAATAGACACAGAATTTTTATTTTCTATTATATAAAAAATATATTATACATAATATATTAGTCCTTTTGTCAGTTCGTTTTGTTCGATTTGCTCACTGTCATCAATCCACCTATTTAGGGTGGACAACTGATGATGGATGACGGGAGATGGTTGGCGAAATTATGGAAATGATGATGGAAAGACGAATGAATGGATGCATAGAAAATTCATAATTTCATAGAAAGAGAACAGGTATTTTACAAACAAATTTAAAATATTTACTATATTACATTCAGTGAATGTTGTCTGACTGATTTTCAAATATTGCAGAATAGTCAAGAGTTTTTCTTCAGAACGTTTTTTTTATAATTACAAAGAAACGAGCGGAGGCCGGATTATATTATCAAAAAACATAAATACAAATTACTAAAAAATAATTACAATTAACTAACTAAAAATTAAGGGTTACATTCACGCGAGTACACCTAGTGCGGCACTGACGGTGACGACGGATCGAAAGGTCGTGACCGATGACTCCGCTCATACGGCACGCTACCAAGCACCGAGTATATGCCTAAAATTGTATTTAATAACTTAAATATATTACATTTTATTTAATTAAATAGGTCTTAATTGAACTTTTCAGCTTCACTCGTAGTCTGGCATATACCCATAAAAAAGTACGCAAAGAGACTTAATGTTCAAATTTATGTTCAAAGCTAAGTTAACTAAATGGAGTGAAGAAATGAAAATATTAAATATTTCATTTCCTCGAATGGGAATCGAAACTACAACCTGTTGTGTTTACAGTCACACTTTGTGCCACTTCGCCATAAGTTATTCATTCAAATTCAAAAGTTTCATATGTTATTATTTATTTTATTATAATTAATAAAGATAATACATAGAATAAATAATCAATTCATAAGCAAAACTGTATATAAATCTTTATAAATAATATAAACAAACAAAACAATATTTATTGTACTCCTACTATAAAATTACAAAATCAATGGCGTAGTACAGTATGAATAAATATAATAATGAGAAAGATTTATAGCATAGTTGCAATGACAATGCCAGTATAAGAAAATCCTGCGCAGGTAAATTTTCGTTTAAAATTAAATATATATAATTGTGTAAATTTATTTTACTATTTATTTAAATTAACATAAATAAGAAATGTAACAGACACATCACTCAACACCTGTACGAGAACAACGTAAACAGATCTGGTCAAATTGTATGTAACACCCTTTTAAACCTTCATCTGTTACTTAAGAAATATATTAAAATCGATCTTCTTTAAACTGCTTTAGTACTTTCAATATAAAGGTTGTTTTTTTTTTTTTAATTTTACATATCTTATTGTATTTTGTGGCAGACAAACAATACATCTTTTAAAGTTTCCCCTAAGTTTGTGACGTTGTTTTCATATTTTTTTGTCAGATCTCAATCGGACAAAAAAAGTCATTTATATTTTATACTGAAGAAACAATTAAAACTGCTACAATTGCATACTGCGTCAAAATTAGAAATTAATTTCCAGAAAATATTTAGATAACTTACTGTATTTTATTTTGTCAATAATTTCATTAAGAAATAAGGCGTTAAGTTTCGCTACTCACCATGCAATGCCCCCAGAATTCGGTGGAAAGTGGGAAAAGGAGTGTTTTAACACTAAGCTCCTTGCGTGAAAAAATTGCATTATTTCGCAATAAATTTTGTCATCGGACATGATCTCTAGAAGGACTTTTATTTTGTCGGTCCTTCAAATGAAACCTAAAAGAAACCCCTACGATATCTTATCCAGGCATCCTAAAACCCTCCATTCAAAAACTTAAAACAATAATCAATCACAAAAACTTCAGTATGAGGGAACAGCCAAAGGCTCAGTTGACGTAATTCCGTAGAGAATGAGAAACAACAACAAATAAAATCTCAAAAGAAAATAAGTGTCTTGACACTACGATCTCTCAGCTTATCCTACGATGCTGGAATGAATCAAAATTGTATAATAGGCTTTTATTGCCACATGTTAACGAAATTGTTAGAATGTTGTGTTAGAAATTTAGAATTTAATCATTTACATTCCATATAACATATCAAAAAATATAAAGATAAGAAAAAATACTTATCTTTTTGGAAAAATAAACTAAGTAATAACTATATTATTAGGGAGCAGTATATCTTACGGTTGGTAACACTGTGGTGGATGCCAGTCGTGACGGTATAAGCGTTTGGGACGCTAGTGTTGTGTATTTCCGTTGTGTTACCGAGAAATATTAATGAAATGAATTTGTGGTAATTAATTATTTAAATATACAGTAAGTTATTTCAATATTATTATATGTTTTATTTTTTAATAATTTTTATTATTATTATTATTTTTTTTAATTTACAATATTCGTATTTGTAGGAAATATACGATTTTTTTATTCTTTTATTATGTCTTTATACGAGAATTAGTGCGTAAAAATATTTTAAATCCACTAAAGAATTATTATTGTGTACATTTAAATCATTAATCTACAGTGTTCACTATTAATATTTTGCGCTGTTAAATTACAAGTACTTGCGTGTATTATTCTTTTAATATAACAAGATAGTGAGTTATCCTAGTGTTAAGACACTCCTTTCTCCATTTGGTAATGACGTGAAAATGAAGAAATTAAAATAATTTAGTATGTTATCATTGTTTTGAGTGAGAATGGTACCCATAACTACCTTATCATTCAAACACTGATCCACTGAGCTACTATAGTCTCAATATTTATGTATAAAAAATAATATATACTAGTATATTACCAATATTATTATATTTTATTACACAGTCAATGCGTTTATAATACCGTAGCGGTCATGCTATAATAAAATGATGGCACAACGATAAAGGCACGTATTATAAAATAACTTAAGTTTTAAAGTAATAATAAATATATATTTAGCGCGATTTTATTATAAGAAAAGACAATTTTCAGAATATATTTTCATCAGTAATTCAATAAAATTTAGAATAAATGAAAATACTGTTTTATCAAATATTTTTAACTATAGGGAACTTTGTGACATACACTATGCTATTCTCTTCTTTTGCACCCAATTTTCAAAATATTGTAGGTACAGTGGCAAAGCTTAGAGAGAGAGAGAGCTTAGAGCTTTTTACGAAAAAAAATCTCATTTCTCCGAGTGGGATACAAACACAGCCATCGATTGCGCTTAAAGTTAGACTCTATACTACTGGTGGGCAGAGGGAACCAGGGAGTCAAGTGTTAAGGCACTCCGTTCCCAATCAACACATGCTTTCTCCATTTCATTAGGCGTAGTTAAGTAGCGGAACTCAACACCGCGCTTTGCCTCGTTACCAGAGGAAGGAAATCAAACTTTTAAATATATNAAAATCTCATTTCTCCGAGTGGGATACAAACACAGCCATCGATTGCGCTTAAAGTTAGACTCTATACTACTGGTGGGCAGAGGGAACCAGGGAGTCAAGTGTTAAGGCACTCCGTTCCCAATCAACACATTCTTTCTCCATTTCATCATCATTCCCCGAAGTAGCAATCAAACCCATAACCGTTTCATTTACAGTCGCACGCTGCCTCTGCGCCACTACGACACCTACCAATACATTTTAATAAAATACACTTAAATAAAGTTAAATAATTATAAAACAAATATACATAGAGATAACATCTGTTAAAATATAATATAGTTCAAATGATACTAAGTACGATAACACTGCCCCGAGACTAACAATCGACATGTCGCCCAAATGTTTAGATATACATACAAAAATAGTTTATAGAAATAGACGCGGTGACACAATAAACTCGGAATCTATATTATGTATTTATATTTCTATACTAATATTATAAACATGAACAGTTTGTTTTCGTTGCGGCCAGTTGTAGCACAGCAGCACCAAGCGACTGAAAACGCGAATGGTTGTGTGTTCGATTCCCACTCGAGGCAATGAAAAATAAAAAAGACGTTTTCTTCGCTTTGGTAACGAGACATAACGCACAACGCACAATTTCCCTAGAATTTTTCGGAATTCAAGGAACAGAGTATATTAACATTAAGTTTCCAGGTTTCCAGCTTATCTCAGTATGAGCGGCGTGAACTTGAAAAAAATATAAGTCAACATTCTTCTCTGAGAGGAATTTGAATATATAACCTTCCGCTTGCAATGAAGTGCGAATAAGTGCTTGCAGTGGATAACGGAGTGTCTTGACACTAGATGAACTATGAAGTTCAATAAAAAAATAAAGTGTTAAGTGAATTATATTCAAAGCGTTAAGCTTTAAAGAAATGAAAACTGTAAAATATTAATTAATATAATACCTACTTGTAACATAATCTATATATATAAAAGGACTTGTCCTCACTGACTGAGGTAAGACGCACGCACAGCCTTAACCGCTGGTGGTAGAAACGTTAAATTTGGACAAAAGTTTACTTTCGTAATCTGGACATCCACTAAGAAGGGATTTTAAAAAATTTTAACCCTGAAGGGGTGAAATAGGGGTTTAAAGTTTGTATGGAAAAAAATTTAAATCGGCACCGATTTTTATAAAATTTGAAATTTAGATTTTTAAAAGCATTTAATTGAACACGTGTTTTATCGTTTTCTAGAATTCTCCTCCTAAGAGTGCAAATAAGGGGTTGAAAGTTTGTATAGGTTTTTTTTAAATCGTCACCAATTTTCATAAAATTTGAAATTCAAACTCTTAAACGTATATAATTAAACACATGTTTCATGGTTTTCTAGAATTCACACCCTAAGGGTGCAAATAAGGGGTTGAAAGTTTGTATGGAAAAATCTTTAAATCGCCACCGATTTTTATAAAATTTGAAATTTAGACTTAATTGAACACATGTTTCATGGGTTATTAGAATTCACCCTTAAATAGGCAAGCGAAGCTGCGCGCGTCCGCTAGTATATGTATATATTTGAAAATGTTATTAAATTTTTAACCGACTTCTGTAAAAAAAGCGGTTATCAATTCGACTGTATTTTTTTTATTTTAACATCTTGTCTTATACAAAGGAAAGCTTAATATATTAGTATCAAACTTTTCTCAGACAAAAAAGGAATATTATAATAAAAACTTTATTCAAATAATCATTTCATACAAATTGTAATTAATACATGAACTTCTAACAACTATATAATAGTTCAAAGGAATGCGACACCGATAACGATAACTGCGACTACTTGGACAGCGTCCAGGTATAAAAATGGCAGATGTGGTCTCTTTGCAACTGCCTGGGAATCGCGGTGTTGCCAGAATCACTTGGATTGACTGGTTAACAATATTTAAACACTAATTACCTTTATTCATATGTTGATTTAAATAGTGCTTTGGCCGGGTACGAATTTATTTTTCAGCTGCACGCTGCATCCATGTACCAACCCTGCCTACCCGTCTGGGTAGACAGACGGGCGTAGTGTTGAGACACTTTGCTCCATGCCACAATCACTTCACAGTTGAGTACTTGGCATCTAATAAATTTACAACTAACTTATTATCGCGACGTTAGAGACCCGTAATAACATTCTTTTGCTTTTATAAAAATCTTAATTGTGCATCGTAGGAATCAGCTTCAATGAAGTATAGGCGGTTTACTGTAAATTTGAACTTACAAAACTTATTTTTAGCTTAGGCAAATAGATATTGATAAATAGGAATAGAAGTGACTTAATGGAAACGGAGTGTCTATACACTAGGTTACCAGGTTCTCTCTGTCTACCCTGCTATTTGTGGAATTCCGCGTAATGCTAAAAAAATAATTTATCATATTAAATAAAATTGTATCATAAAATGTCGTTTCTGATATATTATGTTTATATTCACAATATTTATACTCATTTGTGAATGGACACACATTGTAGACAAACAACGTGTTGGTGGAAATATACCTTGAAATTGAGTATAGAAAAACAATTTCAAAGCAATTCGTCTTGCCCATCTGGACATAAATTTGTTATTTTCCAGTGAAATATAATATATTTTTCACACGTATTATATATTTCTGCTTTAGTGGAAAGCTTAATTTATAGTAGTAAACGTTGTTTTAGTTAAATAATTAAAATATGTTTTATTAAAGAATAAGTTAAAAGAAAGTTTTCATGTATTCACCATACGAGTGCCATCATGCAGGGTAAGGATCTTGGAGCAGTACCTGGGGCTTGGGACTCAATTGTAGGTTTAGCGGTATCTTTAAATGCGCACAACGTTCACCTTTATGGTCCGAGCTCTCTCTACCTACCTAGAATGATTTTACTAGTTTATTATAATTAATTTAAATAATCTAAAAATTAAGATGAAACAATAATAGTAAATAATAACTTTCTTAACATAACAACAAGATATGACAAGTTCAAAGTTCAAATCGCCATTGACCCAAATAGTTATGTGGGAGTGGGTACGATAAGACACACACACAAAAAAAGAATTAAAAACCAAAAGGGAATAAGTAGCAACATAATCATTTTTGTGAGATTTGTATTAGTTTTATCTGTATTGAAGCCGTTCTAAAAACGATTATGAGTTCGATGCCCACTCGTGGGAGGTAAATGATTGTATTACTTCGTTTTTACAATACGACAAAACGCGGCGTTGAGTTTCGAAAGTCAATAAACAACTCTAAAACTTTATTTTCTGTTTACTGCTATCGTTAAGGTTAAGACATTGCGTTCTCTATTTTTTGTCCATTTTAGGCATTTAATTAAGATATAACTGTTATTATATTTAAATTAATTTCAAAATGTCTGATATAGCATAAGTATTGCTGACGTACTGTACTGCTAACGACTAGGTGCAAGAGGTATGCAGATTTTTACTGGCCACTCCGATAAGGGATTGTATATATGCCCCAGGCTGATGTCGATGTACATTTTTCTTATGAAGTATGCATGTATATTGTAAATATTTAATTCTTCTTGCATTTGCTGTCGATGGTTTTGGGTTCTTACCCAAAAGAAGGCACAAAATATAGATATATAGATTATAAATATTTATTAAAGCGTTTTCCTGTTGATTAGACAAAGTGGTTGTTCGTTCAACAACAGATAACACCATTGGAATGATGACATTTGTCAAAACATGTTAATGTTTTATTACTTTTTACAATTTATAAGTGATTTTATAGAAAAGTTTTAGATATAAATTTAAAGCTCTCGCTCCTATTTCCTAATTTTAACGGATAACTTAAGTAGGCTCTTGGACGATTATAATTTGCATATTCCCTTAATACATTACCAAAATAGTACCATTTCTTTTTAATTCTTTAACAAATTTTAAGGCATATCAGGATTGGAGCACTTCTACATTAATTGAATAAGAAAAAAGTCTAGAAATAACTAGGTATAAATATACGTGTAGTTTTTGTTTTTGTTATATTCCAAAAGAAGCGGATCCAATTGTCATTAACATTATAAGGAACTACACAATGAAAAAAAAACCAATTCAAAAATAAAAAACATACGCATCAAATTGAGAACTTTCTTAGATTTTTTCATCAAAAAAAAATCACATACTAAACGTAACCTTAGAAACTCACTATACTCGTATACCTAATACGCTTTAATTCGAGGGATTTTCGGTCACGGCCATGACCGTGCCAGTAAAATGCCGATGAAAGGTTGATTAATTACTGTCAATTTGCCCTTTGTACGCAAATAGTTTCAATGATTCATAATTCATTGACTGACTGATTTATCAATTATGTGGTCAGCCAAAGAAAACAATTAAAATTATAAACTAGGCTAAAACAACAAGTCTCTACAGAATGGATGGAAAACGTTTATTTTTTCTCTTAGAAGATGCGTTCGAAATTTCTTTATAGATTTTTTTGTCTGTTTAACTGTTTGTCTGCCCATGTAAGCATGCTTATCTCAAAAACGATTTATTTTTAGCGACAAAATTACTACAAGATAATATTTTATTAAATTAGCTGAAGTTTTTGTACGAGTGAAGCAAGCAAAGCAGGTCGCTATCATTAAATAAATTATGTTTTTATGCTCTATACTCACTTTACAAACAAATATAATACACTTTAGTATTACTAAGTATAAAACAGAAAATATCTTTAAATACAAGAACCAAAACAGATGTTACAGGAATGCAATGTTAGATACGACAAGCGCGCAGACACGACTTTGAGCCAAAAATTATCTTAAAGTCATTGTTATTTGCCTAAAAGCGTTACGAAATATATTTATAAGTGCAATTAATTTTCTTAGTTTATTTAGTGTCATGACTCTCCGTTCTCACTTTTTACTCGTGGAGACATTGTGTATTGAGTGACAAAATCAAACGTCGCGTTTTGTTTGCCAGAGTGGAGAAAAAGAAACCAATTTAAATATAAACATTCCCCCCAAGTGCGGACGGAAGTTTTTAATTTTAACTATCACAAAAGCCCTAATACAATTAAAACACATATAAAAATATAAAATATCTTAAATACTATTTTTGTACTTTTATATAAAAATTATAAACAGTCTTACTTTTTATTACTATTGTTTGGGAAATGCAATAAATAGTACCAATTATAACCTCGGGCTTTGACAAACGTTTTATTTATTGCGAAAGTTGGCAGTCAGTCAGCTGAACGACGCATGTCTGTACCTCGGATCCGATTTGTTATTTGAAATCTAGAACACCTTAAATTCTTTATATTGTTGTTATATTATTTATAGAATATAATTATTTAATAATAGAGACCACCTTGCTGCGGTGGGGCAGCTGACTGTAAACGATGGCTATGAGTTCGATTCCCATTTCCGGAAATGTATTATTTTCATGACTTTAAGAAGCATACAAAAATATAAAATGAGATGATGATATAGAAATGAGATGGAAATATAGCATAAGATGAGATGATAACTATTAAATGAGTAATTTATCACTATTTAAGTTTTTAATATGTTTGTCCATACTAAAACAGCCAGCGAAGTATAAGATAAGTAGACGTGTGAAGATGGACACCTATATTACAATTGAGTGGTCATCTAATACTGCACTGTCGTGACATCATGTCTGTTCACACAATGCTAAATGTGCAACTTCCTAATAAAATATTAAATATAGCATTGTCGTTATAGTATTATTTATTTGTATGTTTGTACGCCCTGGTTCTGGGTCGAATCTCATTCGTGGTACGTTGGTTTTTAATATACGAGTATATGCTTGTTCCTGGTATGGTTAAATTCTTGTTTCTGGTGGTTAAAACAAATTCTGTATTGGCTTTTGGCGCTCAACTTCCATATTTTTAATTTATTTATAAAAATGTTGACTTTTAAATAATTTAAGTTAGATATTTAGTAAGTCATTATGTATTAAAAATTGAAATAAACCAGAAATAAATATGAAAATTATTACTTAAAACGTCAGAAAATTATCTATTAATTAAAAACCGTGCCATCATATATGATATATTTAGTAGTAAATATTTTCATTTTTCAGGTGCGATATTGAGTTCCGTCACTGAAAGGAGTGTTTTTACACTAGGTTCTCCCTGTTTGTGGAACTTGAAAGCATGAAACTAAAACAAATAGACATAAATTTTTAATTATTAGACGCCGTCGGCACAGAGGTCGACACATAGGGGCACAAGAGTGCTACTGTGACGATTGTGGGTTCGATTCCCACTCAAAGAAAACACAAAAGAAATTAAATAATACATTGATAACTTTCTTTATTCCTAGAACAAAAACATCAGCACGATGTTCAGAAGCGAGGAGATGGTGCTATGTCAGCTGTTCGTGCAGCCGGAAGCTGCATACGTGTCTATGTACGAATTAGGAGAAGCGGGCATCGCACAGTTTAGAGATGTGAGTTATCTTTCTTATTTTTACACATTAGCACTTAAAATGTAATTTTATTATGCAAAGTATAATATATGTATGTAAATCTTGTATTATGCAGTATTTTCCAACGCCTAGAAGGTTAAAGATATATGTAACGTATGCCTATACTATACCTAATTAGGAGAATTAGATTCCAGCGACTACTGGTTAGAAACACGCTCGTGAACTATAAACCTATTTTGACGAGGCTCTTTGTGTAATCTTCTATTATGACACTTGTACTTTGATGGATGAGATATTATGATTATTTTTTATGTAAAAAAACTAACTATAAAATATATATTTTTTTAATATTTTAAAATATTATTCGGCACTTAGAACAGAAAAATACTTTTTTGAATACGTATAAAAGTTTAAACGTATGAGTTTCAGGTCATGCCTCGTTTCCAAAAGGCAGAAGATTAATTTCATCACTTCTAAAGTATAAGCCATCATGAAAGTTGACAATTAAAAATAGTGATGTGCCGACATTAATAATACTTTTCGGAATATGTAAAGATAATTTAGTAATATATAAATCATTTCTCTACCGTATATCATAGTTATTGTGTGTTTCTTAGTACCATTATATTTATTACTAAGAGCATTCAAACGAATGGACTTCGTAATATACCGTGCTTTTAATTGCAAGAACTCTTTTCGCTGTATCGCGCATATAGCAAGATGTCTATCTTGATAAAAGGATTTAGTGTTAGAGCACTTCGACGCTTTGGTACCTGCATTTCCCCAATATTTCGAGACATTACGTGCTTAGAAAGGGGAGTCCCCCAAATAGGAATCGAACTCCCAACTGTCACGCTTACAATTTCTCTCTTTTTCTCTTTTTGCTGTTTCGCCATGACGACAACAAACAAATATTGAAAGCGGAAAATTTAAAATGTACAAATTTCTTTGGTGTTCGTATGATCAAAAGCTCCTTGAGTGAACTAAACTAATAAACGCTAAGTGTTACTAAAGTTGTACATAAAATATAGCATATAATATATTTATTATCGTCTGTTGCGTTCATTCATAATGGTATGCTTTGTGGAACAACAATAGCATTTACGATTTCACGTCAATTAATATATATTTGCTTATTTATGGCTCCTGGTTTGAATATTATTGTAGTATTATTTTTATATACTTATCAGCTTCAAGCTGTATCCCGCATGTAGCTGGGTACGCAGAGTTTAGTGTTTAGTCACTCCCCACTTTCATTGCGAGCTGAGTGGCGAAACTCAACGCCACGGCTGGCCTCGACACCAGAGCTAACAAATGAAAATATTAAATATTTCATTTCCTCAAGTGGGTATCGAACCTACAACCTGATGTGTTTATAGTCAAAAGCTTGTGCCCCTGCGGCACAACTGGCCTGAACACACTTAAATAATATTAAATAAAAAAGAAGCGGGCGAAGCCACGATGCCTCTACAAAGTAAAAGCTTTCGTCAATCAAAAAATAAGGTTAGCTTCTAAAATATTATATCAGCCAAATGCTGAGCCATTATTTATGTGACCCTCCTAATTCGCGTGTTATAACGCTATGCTTAGGGAGCGGCTAGGACTATCGATTTTGAATGTTTTATTCAAAATTTCCTGGAATTCCCTACTTTTTGTATGAAATAATAGATATTGTTTACCTTTTTTTGTATTATTAGTATAATAGTAAATTAATATTCTCAGTAACATATTAAAATAAAGTGACTTTACCTTTCGCTCTTGCTCTTATTGTTTTTCTTTTTTTAACACCTGAAATTGAATTATATAATATCGAGAGCGTAGACACCAATCGAATGTTAAATTAATTATAAAATAACTTTCATTTTCTCATTCTCTTGGAACAATATGCAGTGATAGGCTTCGTCAATTACTACGATATGTCTCTAAGCTAGTGAAAAAAAATGGAAAATGAAGTTTCTTATTTAACACTAACAATAAATTCATCAATTCGACTTTTCTCAAAGTAGGATATTAGCAAATATAGTATGTATAGATGAACAAGAACAAATGACATATTAAGATATTTATGTGAACGCAAATATTTTTAAGAAGAAGAAATGTCCCGTGACCCAATTCATTCAGTCTCATACTAGACTAGTTTTTTTTCTTCTCAACGCCTTTGCCTCGATACTGAAGCGAGGAAATGAAAATATTAAAAAATTAATTCCCCCGAATGGAAATCGAACCCACAACCGTCCTATTTAAAGTCGCACGCAAGTATGTATATAAAAATACGGAGCGAAATTTAGAATGACTCAGACAAGATAATATGTAGCTTAATAATCTCTACTCATAATATTCAAATAATGGATTTCCGAGTCATTTTATTGTCTGTCCACAGAGATGCCGTAAAAATGTACTAAAAATATTATATCTGGAATATTTAATGTGTTTATTACTTCGTTGTGAGTTCGATTCTCGATTCTCGATTTTAATTTATATTTCCATTTCTTCACTCTGGTGTCGAGGCAAAGCGCGGCGTTAAGTTCTGCTACTCAACCCGCAATGCCTCTAAGATTCGGTACGGAACGGAGTGCCTTAACACTCGAAGCCTAGGTTCCCTCTGCCTGCTGTAAAGCTAAAAAAATCAAACCCGTAACCTTCTCTAATACAGACAGACACTTTCAAGCAATAAAATAAAAAAGAACATTCGCAACGACACTCGTTTAGATAAAACGCTAAGCGACGAGTTATAAATGAAGTAATAAAACTGATGGAGATCGGATGCTGTGAATAGCCCATTGCTCTATTTCGGTGTTAAGGTGCGGTCTCGTTTCTCTCGATTTTGTATGTCACAATCAATTATTATAACGTTTCTAGAAAAAATGGTCAATTTGCAGGTTTAGTTATTGTTCTGTATCTTTTTTTTTATTTTGTATATACGTACAATACAATAGTGAAAACTGCAATTAAATCTAACCGATTTAAAGCCGAAAAATGCAGACAAAAAATTATAGATTTCTCAAATGAAAATAACAACCAAGTGGTACAGTAACAAAGGATAGATCTTAGTTAACCTTCTAAACTTCAAGAGTATTACTTTGATAATAACGGGAGTAGATAATAATCAAATCATAAAAATATACTAATTTTTCGTTTCGTTCTCTGTACATACATATATACCAATTAGTGGTGATATTCCTTTTTTCTTACTCCACGCTGTATCCCGTACATAACAGGGTAGGTAGAATGAGCCTGGGAATTAAAGAAACTCCGTTCCCATTAAGACACTGGCGATCCCAACTGCTGGCGGAGTGTTCGTATAACATTTATCATCCTTACCTTATGGTAGGTACCAAACTTACTACAATATCTAATGACTAAGCCTGTTTGTTTTACTTGGCACCGACTTCAAAATTATAAAATCTTTGTAAAATTATTTTTCACTTTTTTGTTCGTAGTTTGTTAAAAATTAATTTATTATCATTCATTATTTTCTTTGCGTTATTACATACTATAGTGTGTGTGATACCAACGTGTAAGTTAATTTATGCAGAAATGTGTATTGTCAAACATATGGTACATATTTGTATTTTAAAATAACGTACTTGAAATAATTATTAGGAAATTTTATTCTCATACGTCCGCACAATTTTCGTAAAAATATTTCGTAATAGTAATACACCTTGTCTTGTCTTGTGTCATATCTTTTCCTTTTTCAACTCATGAAATATCATTTTCTTTTAACAATATCTATCTGTTCCAGCTAAACCCGCACGTAAACGACTTCCAGCGTCGCTACGTGACGGAAGTGCGTAGATGCAGTGAAATGGAGCGCAAGTTACGATGGGTGAGCGGGGAACTGCCCGAGCCGCCGCCCCCGCCCAAGCCCTCGCCTAGAGTGTTGACGCCGAGGGAAATTAATATATTGGAGGTATTTTTTTTTTTATGGTAAAAGGACAAAGCAAACGAGAATTCGGGTCACCTGATGGTGATCACCGCCGCCCACGACCCCGTGCAACACCAGAGGAGCCACAGGTGCGTTGCCGGCCTTTGAGGTGGAGATAGACGCGCTTTTTAAAGGTACCCATATCGTACCGACCTGGAAACACTGCCGCGGGTAGACCGTTCCACGGTATAGATATTATCTTCGCCGCGCTTTATCTTCATTTCCCCGATGGGAATCGAACCCAAATGCTGCGCCACTCAACACGGAATGTCTTGAAATTCGAATATTGCATGAGGAACAGAGTTTCTTAACATTAGATTCCATTACGCATACTATCCTGAAAATAAAACTTTCTATATTGAATTTTCAGGCGTCAGTTACAACATAATTATTTGATTGTGTTAGAAGTTAAACAACAACCGACACAACAATTCCTATTATCATTTATAAAGAACTAAAATATTATTATTAACATTTTCATTACCCAGTGTATATAATGATAAAATTAATTATCTATTTTTTTTACAGGAACGAATAGACTACATTGAATCAGAAATCCAAGAAATAACAAAAAACGCCCAGAATTTAAAAACAGATTACCTCGCGTTGATTGAACTTAAGATTTTGATTGAGAAGACCCAAACCTTCTTCCAAGACCACAGTGCTCATAGGAAGATTTCAGCGTCCGTCCAAGTGTACAATAATGACGCTATAGGCCATTTAGGTTTTATAGCTGGTGTGGTGACCACACCAAGAGTGCCTTCCTTCGAAAGAATGTTATGGAGAATATCCCATGGAAATATTTTCTTTAAACAAGCCCAAATTGATGAACCTCTGAAGGATCCTGTTACGGTTGGTATCATACTGTATTTTTTAGCTTCATGCTGTATCTCGCACATCGCAAGGTACACAAAGGGAGACGAGGAAGCTATTGTTAAGACACTTCCATTTCCCACTTTCTGCCGAACTCCTGTGTCATTGCATTTTGAGTGGCGGTAATCAACGCCGCACTCTGACTTAACCAGAACGAGGTTATCAAAATATTAAATAATTCATTCCTCCTTGTGGTAATCAAACCCACAAACAATTCATTTTAATTTCGGTGGCTATTTCTATACAAATTTGTAGATTGTGATATTTTAAATGACACTTTGCGTATCATATGATGTATCAACAGCACATAAAAGATTAACAACTTGTTGATGACAGTTTAATGACAATGCTAAAGAGTAATTAGAGTATGAACTAAAAAGGTGATATACTTTAGTCACTTTCTGCATTTATGGGGGAAGCAGAGATAAGCCAGTGATAAGAACTTTTATTTTATTTGTTCCTATTTCATGTCTATATAGACACACCGCGTGCAGGGTAACGCAACCCAACGCCGCACTTTGTCTGCCCTTTCCGAAGAACCGCTTAAATATATCTATTACCCAACGGTTTAGTATATCCTGTTAAATGAAAGAGACATTTACAAGAAACTTAGATGATATTGAGGCAAGTCGTACCGCAGGCAGCGTGTGATTTTAATCACGATGCGAGGACTCGAGTTTGTGGGTTCGATTCTCACTCGAGGAAGTTAAATAATTACATTTTCTCGCTCTGGTAACGAGGCAGCGTTGAGTTCCACCACCTAGCACGCAATACCTTCAGAATTCAGCGGAATGTGAGAAAGGAAGCATTTTAATGGGGCAATTGCAAAGGAGCGTGAAGCAAAAAAATATTAAAAGATAGTCAAGTAATCTATAACTGCATATTCACTAACCGTCTTTTAAAAGAGAATTGTAAATTTTGAAAATATTTGCTTGCAATTTTTTTAACTTTATAGCCGTTCTTACTGTATATTATTCTTTTTCCTTTTCCCTCTTCTCTAGAATTTCTTTAATCTATCTCTATAGTAAAGAGCATGTCTACTTGTTAATCCCTTAATACTTTTGTTTTATCAGTCGAGTGTGAATCACTGATAACATAAAATAATGTACTTTCCTAAAGCAGGCTACTTAAAGGCTTAGGACAATGGCATGCTTTTCATATTTTATCGTCCAGTAGTTTTGTATTGACGATATCAATGATATAGTTGTTTACTAATCAATCAATTATTATAGTTTAATTTGCATCTTGAGAAGCTCGTGGCGCAGAGCTATAAGGGTGCGTCCATAATCACGATGGCTGTGGGCTCGATGCCCAGTCGGGGAATGAAATATTTAATATTTACATGTCCTCGCTCTGAAAACGAGGCAGAACACAGCATTAAGTTCCGCCACTCAACATGTAATGTCAAGAATTTTCGCGGAAAGTGGGGAGCGGAGGTTTCATAATTAGGAAAGGAACCTTGGAGGAACCACCTTATACTAGGTTCTTACGTTCCTCCTGCGTGTAAATATGACAATTGTGGGTTTGATCCCCACTCAAAGGAATGATTTTATTTAATTGTTTTAATTTTCACACTCTGATACTCGAGGCGCGACGTTGACCTCCTCCACCCAATACACTGTCTCGAATTCGGGCGAAAAGTGGAGAAAGGGGAGGCTTAACACTAAAGTCACTAAACTCTAATATTTTGAGAATGTCATAATGGAAACGGAGTGCCTTAACAATAAGTTGATAGTAATAGGTGAAAGATACGAAATTGTAACTCAAATAAAAATTCTAGAAATTAACAACACCTTATAATAACGTAAAGACCTAGCTAAACGAGCTACGGTAAATGGCACTGGGTCGTTGACTCAGATTTTTTATTGATTTTCTTTGTTTCCACGAAGGTTGTACATTTTATTGATAACATATAAAATATTACTTTATTTTTTTATTTTTATAGGTTCACGCTTTTATAGTTTTGCGGGATGCACATAGTAAAGTGTACAGACAAAACATAGAACCTGGGAACCTCTGCCTACTCTGCTAAAAAATAATCATAATATTTCTTTTTCAGGGACATGAACTTCAAAAGACAGTGTTCGTTGTGTTCTTTCACGGCGAGCAAATAAAATTGAGAGTGAAAAAAGTGTGCCATGGCTTCCAAGCAACGTTGTATCCCTGTCCTGCTACGTACAAAGAGCAACAGGACATGTTGGCTGGCATCGAAACGAGGATAAAGGACTTAGAAATGGTATGGAATAGTAGAAACTAACATTTTTAATATAATCATTTTCCGACGTATAAACGAGACATCTGTGGATTCAATTTCTACTCGAGTAACAAGACAAAGTAAGGCATTTGTTCCACATATCAATATGTCTTGAAAATGGGCGTCAAATCGACCAGATATTACAATTTTATAATATTTTATATATATGTCTTATAATGTCTGTTAATTCAAATGTTTAAAAAGAATGAAATTAATATATTTCCAAATAATCAATAACTATCGTTGGACAAATCAATAATAATATAATAATGAATGTAATAATATTAGGTATAGATAAGAAGAAAAGAGCTTTACCCTTGACACGGTTATACATATACATATATTTATACTCTTCTGATAACAACACTCAGAAATGTTGCCACGAGTGTGTTACAAAGTAGAATTTTCCTAAGTACTACTGTAGATCTTGAAAACAAACGTGGGCATTATTTTAAAAAATAAGCTATTGAATTCTATTTCCATCCATCAGCCTTTTAAGGTCCACTGCTGGACATAGGCCTCCCCCAATGCTCGCCACAAAATTCAAAATTAAATTCTATTTATTTATTCCTAATTAACACCACAAGCGTGTAATTGTGACTGACTCTTAGCGTGACGTTGTGGGTTCGATTCCCATTCGGGGCTATTTTATTTCTTCTTGCTCAACACACAATATCTCGAAAATAGGACGGAAAGTGGAGAATCAGTCAGCCTTACAAAGATAATTTATACGTGAGGTAGTTACTGACAAATTACATAACTAAATACGTAAACAGAAGAAATAACCCCCCTAGACCAAGAACTTAACAAAATCAACTTATAATAATCAACAAAATCTGTAGGTGTTAGAACAAACAGAGAACCACCGTAGGCTGGTCCTAACTAACATCGCGAGAGACATCAGCACGTGGATGGTCGCAGTGCGCAAGGAAAAGGCGATATATCACACTCTAAACATGTTCAGTATGGACATAGTGAAGAAGTGCCTGATAGCTGAGTGCTGGGTTCCTAGAAAGGATTTGTATATATTGCAGAAAGCTTTGGATAATGGCGTGGTAAGAATTTAAAATATTTTAAATATATAATTACATATTAAGCACTTGTCTTAAAACTGCTGAATTTTTTTTGAGTCTTTATTAATATGGAACGCGACAGGTTATAGGTTCGATTCCCACTCTTGGAAATGAAACATTTATATTTTCATTTCTTCGCTCTGGTAACGAGGCAAAGTGTGCCGTTGAGTTCTGCCACTCCACACTCAATGTCTGATATTTCCACTAGTAGTTCCTTATATAACCGTGTCCAACCAAAGAAATTTCAGTTTTCTAGTATTAGTATACATGTATAGTACATAGTTATTATACAGGAATAGAAGTAGTTCCCAAAAAAAATTACTTATCTCTATGTCCCATTGCAATTTCTTATGAACTTTAATATATAATCATGTAAATATATTTTTTTTTATTTTCTTTTTCAGAAAGCCTCAGGTAGTCCAATCCCATCAATCCTGCACCACGTGCCCACATTGGAGACTCCTCCGACCTTCAACAGAGTTAACAAGTTCACACGCGGTTTCCAAACACTAATTGATTCCTATGGAATCGCTAGCTATAGAGAAGTTAATCCTGGTACTTAACGTTTTTGTTATATTGAAAGTTATTTACTTATTAAGCTTTTAAATAACTTTTTACGACGTGCAGTGGACATAGACCGAATATACGCAATAGTTCTGGGGATACGGCGTATTGTGTTTGTGTGGCATATTACGAAAAAATTTTTATACTTTTGTTAGTGTGTGAATGTTACTATAACGGAGCCTATAAATGTTTCAATTATTTTTATTTCCCTGGTCCTGTAAGAAAATACGTAACAAAACGGAGAAAACTCTGCTTACGAAATCCAAGACCCCTAAATAATTGGTGAAAAAGGTTCTCCTAAAACTACAGTACCTACAGTGACCAATCGCTTCGCTAAATAAGTTTTAATGAAGGAATGATTTAGGCCAATTAAAATAACACGTTAAATGGTGGCAGCTAATTAACGTAGATATCATATGGGAGTCAATGTTAATAACAATCATATATTACTCAGTTATAATATAAAATGGGAGAATGGAGTGTCTTAGCACTGAGTTCCCTCTCCATATCCTTTATATACAAGTATATCAGGATATGGAGAGGGAATACAGAATATGAAGTAAAAAATATATAAAAATTATACATATACCCTCCATTAAAATTCGAACCTACAACCATCGTGCTTACACAAATACCCTACATATTTAAATTTTAATTGTTTTTCAGCGTTATACACCATAATAACATTCCCATTCCTATTCGCGGTGATGTTCGGAGACGTCGGCCACGGTATCATAATGACTGCTTTCGCGGCCATCTTGGTTATATACGAAAAGACCTTATCAAAAAAGAAAACTGATAACGAAATATGGAACATATTCTTCGGAGGACGCTATATCATACTTCTAATGGGAATATTTTCCATGTACACTGGGTTAATATATAATGATATGTTTTCGAAATCCTTAAACATATTTGGAAGTAGTTGGAAGAATCCATATGATTATAACACTTTAATGAATACAACGTCGTCTTTTAGTTTGGACCCGAAAGACGCTTACACTAAAACGGCTTACCCTTTTGGTATTGATCCTGCTTGGCAGGTTGGTATATGTTATCTTCTGTTAATCTTTTTTATTATAAGGTTACCTATATGCCAGTCGACTGTAAATACGACAGGTCGTGGGTTCAAATCCCACTCTAGAAAATTATATATTTAATATTTTCATTTCAGCGCTCTGGTAACGTAGCAAAACGCTGCTTTGAGTTCCGCCACTCAACACCCTTCAAAATTTCTTGGAAAGTAGGGAACGGAAGTGGCTTAATCAAAACGGAGTGCCTTAAAACTAAGTTCCTTGATTGTCTTGTTATCAGAGCAAGGAAATGCAAATAACGCAAACCTCTAAGAGGAAATCGAATTATTATTTCGTTCAATGTTTTCTTAAGGACATTTTTTTAAATATTATTTATTATTTCATGCAACTTACATTTGTTTTTCAGTTCGCATCAAACAGTATAATATTCCTGAACTCGTTCAAGATGAAGCTGTCTATAATATTCGGCGTGACACACATGGCGTTCGGTGTGACATTGAGTGTGGTAAACTTCAAGTAATTACTGTATTCAACAAGTTACTTATAGCATAATATTCTATAAATAGTATAATTTAACGCATATATAAGGCATTAAGTTTCATTAATTAGCCTAAAAACCCAAAAATTAAATAGCGAACAAGCAATATAGCATATAGTAACGAGTTCCAAGAGCCATGTTTTTTCAACTCAGAAGCTAAGTTACTTGTATATTTAATGCTAATATTATAAATCAAAAAGATTTCTTAGTAAAATATATGATTTTATAGTATTTAAATCTATATCGATGATCAACGCAATATTCTATCATAAATGGGAATTTAAATTTACTATCTAAAATGCGCCTAGCAGATATTTATTTCCATTCACCTAACAGTCGTTTAATAATTATCTAAAATCTAAATGAAAGATTTTTTTGAAGAAATACTATAATAATTCGTTTGCAACATTTCAGCTTCTTCAAGAAACCCGAGATGATTCTGTTGCAGTACATCCCACAGATTTTGTTCTTGCTTCTTCTGTTCTGGTATCTGTGTGTACTGATGATTATAAAGTGGATAATGTATTCTGCAGAAGCAACAGGTAAGGTCTACTCCTCCAAGTCCTCTATTTAAATTATGGAAATTCGTTGAAATAACTTTTAAGAGATTCCAAAATTTCAATCAATTAACCTGTTGCCGAAAATTTTATCTTCATCGTATCAACAGAAATTTGTACTTGGATTAAATCAGACGCTGATTACGTAACTATAAAAACATAGAGGCCTTGCAATGCCTTTCCTCGACACCAGAGCGAAGAATTAAAAATATTAAATATTTCCTCGACTGAGAATCAAACCCACAACCTGTCGCGTTGATGTGACTATCAGACGTTCGTACCATTGCGCCTAGACTATTCTGAATAGTAGCAAAACAGTGTATATAATTAAAATATTACTTTTCAGATGAATCCATGGGTACATACTGTGCACCATCCGTCCTGATCATCTTCATTAATATGATGTTAATGAAGCAGTCCGTAGCCAAGGAGCCTTGTCGGCCGTTTATGTTTGACGGACAAGAAGCTTTACAGAAGACTTTCTTAGGTATCGCTTTCCTATGTATACCTATCATGTTGTTTGGCAAACCGGTTTATCAGATGATGATGGATAAGAAACGTAGGGTATGTATTTTATTTTCTTTTTATTAAGCAACTAGCTTTATGATGAAGCCGTCGTGGCGTAGAGGCACAAGCATAAACGTGACGATTGTGGTTTCGACTTCTGCTCGAAGAATATAATGGCGAGTACTTTTTTGTTTGCTCTGGTAACCAAAGCGCGGTGTTGAGTTTCGCCACTCAACACGCCTTAAGAGTGCCTTAAGAGTTTAGCGGAAAGTGGAGAACAGTGTGTTCCCACATTCCATCTGCTTATCCTGCTATGTGCCAAAAAGGATAAAGAATGAGTCTTTTTTTTAGAGATACACTCGAGGTGTGGAAACAGGGGAAGTATCAAAACAAGACCCTAACGACGGTGGTATGGGCGAAGTGTTGATCACTCAAGCAATCCACACCATAGAGTACGTGCTAGGAGCTGTGTCTCACACCGCCTCGTATCTACGCTTATGGGCCTTGTCTTTGGCTCATGCTCGTAAGTATAAAAAAAAGGCTTTTTTAGCTTTACTCTGTAGGCAGAGGGAACCTCTTTTAAGCTTTACCCTGTAGGCAGAGGGAAATCTAATGTTAAAACATTCTGTTCCTATTAAGACACTTACGTCGAATTCGCTATATCACGTATTAAGGGGCGGAACTTAGCGCTGCAGCATAGTGAGAAAATATAAATAATTTAAAAATAATCATGACAGTGCTTGTTCAAATACAATTTATCGATTGCAAGACATGTCAAAAGTTCAGATATTTTTAAATATCTACTTCTTACTTTTTTTTCTAGAACTATCAGCAGTATTATGGCAGCGTTTATTAACCATGGGTCTCCATGGTGGTTCTGCCGTAAACGCCATAGTATTATATGTAATATTTGCTGTTTGGGCGTTCTTCACACTCGCCATATTGGTGCTAATGGAAGGATTGTCAGCTTTCTTACACACGTTGAGATTGCATTGGTATGTATTTTTAGGGTGTTAAATGTTTTTAGAAACTTTACATCTTGATGCCATGATAATGACGGCTGTGGGTTCAATTCCCATTAAGGGAATATAATGGCGATTTTTTTTCGTCACTCTGGTAACCAGGCAATGTGCGGCGTTGCGTTTCGCGACACAACACGCAATGCCTGAAGGATTCTAACTTTTAGTTAATCCACATTATGTAAATGAAAATTTTATGATGCACGAGAATATTATTTGAATATACTCGTATTTAACTGTATAGATTGGTTGTGACTTTATATTCGATTAACAAAATTATTTATACTTAAACTCCAGAAAACTATTTTTTTAATAGAATAGTCTATAAACTTTTCCCTGATCTAAGCATAATTTATCAATACGATTACAGGGTAGAATTCATGAGTAAATTCTACGAAGGTCAAGGATATGCCTTTCTGCCATTCTCCTTCTCAGTCATCTTGGAGGCTGACGAAGAAGAAGTTAAGGCGAAACCGAACGGTGGACCACCCGAGTGACATTTCATGATGGAACATTTACCTTATAATTATGAAAACTGCTTGGAAGTGAGAAGAATTTGGCATACGGATACTTTTGAAAAGATTTAGCAGTTATATTTTGTTGTTATTTAAGGCAAGATAGTTCGTTGTGTTCATAATTTTCTCAGTAATGTTTCAGCTGGCGAATGATATGGCTGTAGCGTTATGTCTATATATTGTACATAAGATTGTTATAAAGAAATGTTATAATAGACCTAATACATATATTTACTGTGAACGGACTGTTGTAACACCGAGAATCACGTTTCTTTATTCCGCTTAAATTGGATAATGTTCTTAAATGGACGAAATATGAAAAAATATAATAACTTTGAAGCCTATTTTAGATCAAAATGTAATTATTCTGTATAACTTGTCACCTTTGCACTTTGTTTACGAGACTTGGACTTGGAATTTGGCGTTATTTAAAAAATTGTAAACTTAGAAGTATAGGTTATAATATTTCATAGGCATTAACATTAACGAAGCTGCCTTAAATTTGTGCTTTATCTTTAAAAATTAGTGCCTTTTTAAATATTGTATGTAAGTACCTATATTATACATACTATTGTATAATAAACTATACTTTTAAAATATTAGTGGTTAACTGTATATAAAATTCGCAGTGTATTGCAATATGTATATGTTAGGGTGGTCCAAAAAATATTTATGTTTTTGTCTAGCTATAGTGAAAGTTTTATTCCGGATATCTTAGCAATAAGTCTTTTAAAAGGCCAGCTCTTATTTTTAATATTTAGACATTTCTCATCGTGAATTCAGGATTTTTCAAATAAATAACAAAGAAGTTTTATTGCGTTTAATATAAAGTATTTTATTGCGTTTTAATAAATACTGAGATGAAAAACAATACATATTTTCCTAGGAAATGAAACGATCTACGAAAAAAAATCTAATAATTTTTTTTGCTAAATTAAATTAATTTTAAATATTTTTTGTCCCACCCTAATGTATGGATAATTTAGTCGGCTAGAATGCTTGGAAGTGCTATCATGGTAGAAGCGGTTTCGAATCTTGTCCTTGCTTATTTATAAGATATTTTACATATTTTCTTTCCTAGAAAATAGAATATAAATTTTACATAAAATAATAACTTTATAAATGGTTACTTGCTTAATGTGTGAAGTGTATGCTGTACAGTATTTCTTAATTATGCTTAATAACAATCAATTACTGTTAAGTAATTTATTCGGTTTGGTAATAAAAGATTTTTGATATCAAAATATAACCCCTGCATTCGTATATAATCCTGTTTGAACTACATAAGTAATCTGGAAAGAGGGTGCTAGTTCTAATCTGGATATTTAATAATAAAAAAAATGTATTTGAAATGACAACGTCGACTTGGTTAGAACGTCTATCGCATACAATGGTTATACGTATTTAATGGTTAACCTATAATCCATAGGTATTGTATATTCATTAAACAAGAGATACAAACCGAATTGAGAACCTTCCTCTTTGAAATCGCCTAAAACTTTTTTAACTACGTTAACTAACGCCATTTAAAGATCATTCTTAGGAATAACACGAAAAAATCTTGTTCTAAATATTGCGAAAGATGCGTGAGGATAAATACTATTTATGTATAGAAATATATTTATTTTTTTATATATATCTAATTAAGATTTCTGTATTTATTTAGAGCCATTAATATATTATGTTAAAAAATTCTATATTTTATTATTTATAACCAAAGATTTTTAATATTTTGCATGTTATTTGTAAATACAGCATCTGTGCCTTTTTAATTTAGGAGATTATAAGCATAGAAGTAAGAAAAAATTAAGAATATTTAAAATATTATATATTGTAAGTCAATTTTAAACTTTACTTTTTTCACTATGCATGTTCTATATTTTGATATAATCTTCGATACAGTCGTATAATTATTGTTTCATGCACTTTAAGTTGAAAAAAATGCTTCTTATTTAAAGAAATATAAATAATATATTTAGCTATTTATATTCTTTGGACCAATAAATGTGGCCTTGAAAAACATATCTTGCTTTAGTAAATGAATATATTTAAATTTGACTTTTATTCACTACAATCTTTCGCTACGTTTTCCTAATTTTTTCGATAAGCGTTTTTATTATTGTGATATATATTAGAATGTAAAATAAGATTTAAATGTAGCTTTCAACGCACCGATCAAGTATCTCAGAATCCGTTTAAGAGGAAAAAAAACACTTTGTTATGATGTAAATTTATTTATAATATCGGTAATATTTTAAAAACCGATCGAGTAGGTACATTTTTGTAATAATTAAGTATTTTGCTAAATACGTTTAGAATTTATTATATTTTCATAACTGAAGTTACGTACAAAATCTAACTACTTAATAGGTATATTCCCTAAAAAATCTACAATTAACATTAAAAGAAACATAATAGTTATAACCAAAAAAATAAATATAAAATTGCATAATAATTAATACTCCATATATATTTATTTATGAAAATTTTTAAGCCTTATTAATATCCAAAGATAACTAATCGAAAAAATAACATTTGTTGATATTTATTTTATCCATACAAGATGTGTTGATTACTTCTTGTAGTTATAATTTTTTTTCTCTTTATTATTTACTATTATAATTGTTATTATAGATCACAACTACCCAAACACGAAAAAAATTAATAATAGCAATACAAATTTATTTCCACATAAAATTCCACAGATAATAAATAAAACAACACGACACATTGAATTCCATATTTTAAAAGTCAATTCCGTTATGCCTTCAAACATTGCAAAAGCGCTTTAAGCGCTTTAGCCCTGCGCTAGGAACAGCCGTGCTTCTGTATCCAAGTGTTGTAACGCGCTACATCCGCTTCAGTGACGGTGCGCCGCGTTTTCTCAATGGCGGCTTCGATGTCTTGTTTGGAAACGGGCGCATCTAGCTCGGACCGTTTTAAACGACGAATTTGATCTGGACTTTTTCCAGCTATTTTACGACGCATTGTCATCATTGAAGCGTCTCTGCAAATAAAATAATAAATAATATTTAATTGTATTCAGAAATACGAGTATCATAAGGTAGGAGGAGATCGGTACTTAAATGTTTTCCACTTACTGCCTATTAGAAAGAATGTAAATATTATTTTTCTCTAATTTTACGCCGTATTCCGCAAATAGCAGGGTAGGCAGAGGAAATCTAGTGTATAGTCAGTCAACAATAGTCAAGACATTTTTTTATTTATTTATTTACCTGCAAAGATTATTGATATCAGATCCGCTATAACCGTCCAACTTGTTAGCCATTTGTTCTAAATCAACGTCGTCGCTCAACACCACTTCTCTTAGACACAGCCGCAAAAGCTTTACTCTTGTGGCCTCTGAAATAAAATAAAAAATATAATAAGTCAACGAGGATGTCGTGGCGCTGGTGAACACACGTGCGACTGGAACTAAGACATACCATTAGGTAAGCCCACATAGATCCTCTTCTCAAATCGTCGTCTGAAAGCCTCGTCGATGTCCCACGGGTGATTCGTCGCCGCCAGCACCATTATAACTTTGTCTTGATTACTTTAACAAAATGTTTAAATAAATAAAAATATATTGTATACCCATTTTTGTTAAAGCTTCAGAAAGGATATTTTATAAGCAGAACTCTTTATAAAACTTATTATCGTGACTTCAAAAAATGCATCCTGTATAGGTACATTGCTATATAGTTATTAATAAATTTAAATAATGGTAAATTTAATATTTACTAAAATACATGTCAAATAAAAAATAAACAGAAATAATCACTATCGAGTATTAAATTAAAAAAAATATTTTAATTTACTTAACCACATAATCAATGTTATGTGTTAATGAAATAATCTTACAAAGCCGCAGCCAATCCATCCATTTGTATCAAAAGTTCCGCTTTAAAACGTCTGGAGGCCTCGTGTTCGGAGTCAGCACCTCTGACCGCGCAGAGCGAGTCCACTTCATCCAGGAATATTGTACTGGGAGCGTAGAAGGCTGCCTGCGATTGGAAATTTAGTAATACTTTTATATTTTTATTAACCAACTTAGAGTAAACAAACTATACAACATAAATAAACTGTAGGTTTATATTTATTCAGATATATGTATACTGTACATTTGTCACATACGGACTCACATATAAAAAAGCAAACACATATTTTTTACACAATAAATTTAAGCGGTCAAAGCCGCGATTAGATCGCTAATATAGAATAAAAAAACCAAATAAGAACATGCAAAATCTTACCATATCGAACAAAAGGCGAACCAGCTTTTCCGAATCCCCACGGTACTTAGAAGTCAAAGTGGCAGACGACACGTTGAAGAAGGTTGTCCTACATTCAGTGGCTACCGCGCGCGCTAAGAGCGTCTTTCCCGTTCCAGGTGGCCCAGTTAACAGCACACCTTTCCATGGACGACGGATGCCCTGTAAATTAATGAAATTTATATTGCCTTTTAATTTTCTTGCAAGCAATGGAGGGATGTATGTATTTAGCAGTGTAGGCAAAGAGAACTCAGTGTTATGATACTCTCTATTTCCTGGATTTAGGACATTGCGTATTTAAAGACTAAATTTAATGCCACCTTTCGTCCACCAGAGCGGGAAATAAAAAAACCTAGCTACATTCGGATCGACTATGTTAAAGGGATATGAACCCACAATCAACAAAAATTGTATACAGTGAGAAACGTAATCCTCCATATGTTATGTAAAAATATTAATAGACTTTTGGTTATTTCCTTTCCAGTCTCAGTTGCCATGTAAGAATTATTAAGCGTGAATGCGAATACTGAGAACGATGTAATCGGTCACGCGAATCGCCGCTTTAAACTGGGCTAGACTGAATTTGGTCACTAAATTATGCTTTTCACTTTATGTGCTCTTTTTTAAGACCATATTAATAAAATAAAGTATTTTTTTCACTTTAATTTTTAACACTTCATAATTAACAACTTTATTTTCAATTGCTAAGAATAATAAATTACAATACGTACGTACGTAAATAATAATTTGAAATGAAAAACAATAACTACGAATTACCTTAAAATAATCCGGCATCACGAGTGGCAATACCATCGCTTCTTGCAATACAGACTTAGCATCATCCAACCCTATGACATCTCTCCAACGCACGTCAGGGTTCTTCTGCAAAATGTCCCTTTCAAGAGTTTCCACTAAATGTAACTCATAGCCTGAAGTATTAAACACCTTTTCATCTCTTTCCAACATGGTAATATCTCCTTCTGCGGGAACATCAGTTTTCCGTACTATCGGTTTTATTGGCACCAACTGTCGCCTAGTTCTCGGTACACGTTCGACTGATCGAGTTTTTCTCCCACTACTTAAAGACGATGTCGAAGACGTCTTTCGAGTGACAATCGATGGCAGAGTCGGTTGAATATCAGGATCTCGTTTCCGAAGCGTCCCAACCCACTTCTCCGTAGTAGGGTCCGTTGGTTTTGTCTGTTCTGGCGGTTGCTCTTGAAACTTGTTCACAGGAGTTGGTCGAACAACTATAATAGAATGTTGGAATAATGAACAGACCGGAAACGCAATAGTAGCATAGACTAATTGGCGCTTACGAGTGTACGCGAACGGCGTACTCGTTTTAAGTGGCGTTGAAAAATTATGATGTACGAATATAAATTTCAATCTAAATATTTATTTTTCTTGCTTCATTCTGTATCCCGGATATAACAGGGTAGACAAATAGAAACTAGTGCTAAGACACTCCGCTCTCCCGCTTTCCACCGAATTTTCGACACAATGTATTGAGTGGCGAAATTCGTTTTGTCTTGTTACTTGAATGTGGAAATAAAAATATTGAGTTAAATTTTTTTGAACGGGAATCAAACCCACAACTGTCGTGTTAAGTTACACGGCAGTGCCACTGCGCCGTGTCGTGGTCTTATATATTTTTTCGTAATACTAATTTAAAACAATAAATACCTTGTGTAGGGGGATGTCTTGTGCCGTTACCGTGATGTGTGTTAGCATTACGGGTTTTATCCCTTCGACTATCGGTGTTTTCAGTCCTCAATCCATCACGGGGAGGGCCCTCGTCTTTTTTATCTCCTCCGTGTCGTGTTGAAAGCCTCGCAAATCCGAATGGCTGTAGACTCTCGGACATCATGCGATCCATCATCCTGGCCATTTGATGGAATCCAGAACTCGGACTATAAAAAATACGTAAACATTATTAAAAAAATATTGATACATTCATGTTTAACCTTATTACTAAAACATAGATAAATATCGGAGTGGATAGGATTGTTTAAATTGATAGAGCAAGTACCTCCTCCACCATTCATAATTACGTCTATTGTGATTCATGTTCAGATACATCGTTCGTCTATTGTTATTCATCATCAGAATGAATATGGTGAATGAACATGTATTATTTCGGAAAAACAACACACTATATTTTTAGCACGCTACTTACAGGTTTAATGTATTTTAAAGAAGAACTAATACTAAATTATTGAAAAATCATTTAGTTCAGGTATTTAATTTGTCCTTACATACCCAAAAAAAGGATCATGCTGGAAAAACTGGCGTAAGCCCCTAACATTTGGAATGATGCTATCTCCAAAAGCAAAGTCCATGGTTCGTTTCGCAAATTTCAATCCAGAAAAAAACATAAGTACCCTTATAAAATTTATTTATATATACATATATAATAATATATCATGAATACATTTTAGTTAATTGTGTCATTTGCTGACCAACGTTTTCGGCAGGTCTGTTATGACCGCGTTGCCATGACGACGGGCGGAAATCCACGTCCGCCATATTGTGCGTAGAGTAAAATATTTTATTGACAAAGGAATAACAGCTTTATGCCAACAAGTATAGGTGTACTATAAATATTTATTTCTCTACAGAAGGTCACGTCATTCTTTTTTTATATGAAACGAATTTTTATCGTTATACATTAGTGACCCACTTTGCATAAGGCACTTGTGATATAACCTTCACAGAAATAGCAATAGAAATCAAGGATTCTATAAGAAGTATAACTTAATAACCTTCTTAGATAAAAATAAATTAGAAAGTATTATAATACTTTAAGAAGCGTCTTACAAGATATTCTCCGCCTTAAAATCATTCACTGTCCATAAGTAAAATGCAAAAAAAAAAATACAAAAGTAAAGTTGCAATAATATGTAAACATTTTACATTAAACCAGGAAGGAACTCTAAATGAAGACAATAGACCATAACTATAGTATCATATACTTGAGCTGGGGTCGATTAACTTTGTCTGTCCGTTGACGGAAGTGGGGTAAGCTTACAGGCGATGTGTGTCAAAGGCCTAGAGGACAACAACCCTACAGTACAAAGGTTTTGAAGGATTCAAAGGCACAAGTCCTTTCAATAATTATCTATGGGTGGCCTCAAACAAGGTTATTAGGCTATCAGGGCCAAAGTTGATGATTATCGGTAGTATGGTCATTTGGTGCGTAAGAAATTACAAGACCTAAAATAAAAGTAATGAATATTTGAATATCTAAATGGTGTGTTTCTTTAATATTTTAGTGTGGACTAAATTGTTATTTTAATGGTAGTGATTATTCAAGTCATAATATTAGAAGTCAGGTCAGTTTAGTTATTACTAGTGAAATATATTAAACATATAACGTATGGATTTACACAGAGAGTAAAGATTGTCTTTTATTTGTGAATTCGATCGC
>JAKRZM010001288.1:0-69334 GCA_036379175.1 Heliconius cydno galanthus | reverse complement strand
CAGTTTTTAATGCGCTTCGTAATCCTTTGTCATGACCACCGTTACTGACGTCTCGTCTAGACTACACTGTGTATAATAAAGTAAATTAATTAATATTGTTGCTTTTAACTTGATTAAATAATATTATTGTAGTAGTTTTGTTTCGTTTATAGTTGGTGTATCAAATAAAATATTTTGCTTGCGCAATATATAAAAAAGTTAACATAGTAGAATTATTTATATTAATTTATATTCTTTTTCAGCTGCACAGCGTAAAGCTGAAAACCCGCAGGTGGCAGGTTAGGTAGAGGGACCCTAGTGTTACCGTTAACCATATTCCGCCGAATTCTGGAGGAATTGCGTGTTGAGTGGCGAAACTCGCCGCAATTTGCCTCGTTCGTGAAAATTGTAAATATTTCATTATTCATAAAAATTGATGATCAATCATAGCATTTAATATTTGACTGCATTATAGCGCAAGTGGTACAAGGTCGAGCGAATAATTTCAGGAACGCAGATACAAATCTTGCTATACTATATTTCTTTATTTGGAATATCAATGTTTTTAAGTATCAATAAATTTATATCTTTATTTCTTTTAAGCACAAAAAATAAATGAAATCGTCCTTCAATTTTCAAGTATGTTTTTCAAATCAAGTGTGTAATTAGTGGTCATATCGCGAAACATCGCGTGAGGAAGTGGAAGCAGGTCACATAAAATGTATAGAAAAAATAATAAAGACCCTTTGACAATTATGCGTCATTTTAGTGGTTAACAGCTGATTGGAGAAAACTTCTATTTTAGGGTTCTAAAACTCTTTTTACTTTGATTCAAATTTATAAATAATATGTTGCAGTATAATAATAATGTTGAGGACAGTCGTAGCGCAGGGGCCCCTCTGCCTCTGCCTCTGCTGTGAAGCTAATTTTATAATAATGTTCAATAAAAGAATAATTTTGTACTTAGATATTGTCTTTCTTCAACAAAGTGTTCATTCCGTTTTGAATGCACTTTCACATTTTGAATATACCTTCACTTTCACTTTTTTATTTCATCTTCACGCTGTTTCCCATATATAGCAGGTTAGAGGGAACCTAGTTTTAAGACACTCCGTTCCCCGCTCTCCGCCTAGTTTTCGAGGCATTGCATGTTGAGCAGCAGAACTCAACACCGCGCTTTATGAATACATTAATAAATAATAATTCGTTTCCCGGAGTGGGAATCGAACCTAAAACCGTCGCGCTTACACAACGCTTACATTTATTTTATTAAAATTACAATTTCATAATTTTTATAGCAATAAATTGTGTAGGTACTGTATGTTCTATAATTGCTACTTTAACATTTGGTCTCATTTTATTCTTGATCTCGGTACTACAATACAGAAGATAGCAACATTAAAATATCTAGTAATATATAAGTGATATTTACTGTATATTAACACGAGTAAATATCACTTTATTCTTTAGAAAACGAGACGAAAACTATCTGTGGGGTTTAATTGTACTTCATTTACAGCAACTCATATTTGTACAAATGAGTTTTTTTTTTATTAACTTATCTAGACTTTTCATTTCAAAAATATTGGGCTCTCAAAAGTTTCAGATTCTGTATATTTTTCCGAAGAGCCTTATATTTATGATTGTCCTTATTAGTTTGATATTTAGATCATTGATACCAGTACATGCAAAAGCTGGCAATTTCATTTAGCTTAACGATACTTGTAAATAGTTGTTATTTTTTTTTATTTACACATATTTCCATATATGTATATATTTTATGATCCACAATAATAATATAGCTGTCAGCCATATTGTTCATAAATTTGCAACTTGCAATTGAAATTGAAAGAAATTGTGTGTTAATTAGTAAAATCTATTGTATTTAAAATAATAAAAATATAAACATCTAACTTACAATAATTTTCTATAGAATCAACCGAACGGCGGAACTCAACGCCACATTTTGCCTAACAGATTGGGAAAATGAAAATAATTAATTGCCTCGAGTGGTAACCAAAGACACAACCACCACGCTTAAACACCTATATACACAAAACAAAATCTAACTCACCACCCAATATCCCAAGCGGAGTGAAACACCGGATGAGCAGACATAGCCCCTAAACTGACCGGTACTCCGAAACCAAATTCAATCTTCACATCGTTGTCCCGCCTGTACCAAGAGCGGGTGTTGTCGACAGACGCTGACTTCATGTCGTTTGACATTTTATATGTATTGTAGGGCTTTTAAGTTATTTTTGAAAGATTAATATATCTTTTAGATCATTTAAATGTTACATCAAGTAATTTCTCATAGCTTTTGCCTATATTTATTTAAATATATAATATTAGTTACGAAGGTATATAGACTGATATATAGAGTATCAAGAATGGAATATTTTGATAAGATAATTAAAAAACAATTTATAGACAAATTTTGAAAAAAGTATATAAAAATATTAGAGAATATATACCAAAAAATATTTTAAAAAAGCAATATAAATAATACCAACCAAATCTTAATTGAAAGACAAAATAAGAAACTATATAACAGAAAATCTACATAAAATATAATTTTATACTAAAAGTACACCAAAAATTTTTCAGAAATTACACATACACATAAAAAATATAAAATTTAATATTGAAAATCGTATTTATTATGAAACGCGGTACGTACGTAGTACGTAGAGGTGTCTACGACGCTACGGTGCGAGCGCGACTGCGGCCGATGACCGGCGGTGGCCTAATTGTACTGGCCGTTGTAAACGTATTTACCTTACTTCATATATTATATATGTATATATACAAGTGTCTGTCCGTCTGCAATATGGCTCAGTTTGTATGTATAATTTAGAATAATTACATTGTTTTCGTATATCCCGCGTTCAACGTTCACTCGATGGCGACAAAATTGAATTTACACTAGTAATATTTTTTTTTCAGCGTCAAGCTGTATCCCGTTTATAGCAGGGTAGGTAGAGGGAAACTAGTGTTAACTTTTCAAACATTCTGTTCCCCACTTCCCGCCGAATTCTAGAGGCATTGCGTATTGAGTGGCACGCTTTGTGACCAGAACGAAAAAATGAAGATATTAATAAATAATAATTCATTTCCCCGAGTGAGAATCGAACCCACAAACTGTCGCGTTTATACTTGTGCCTCCGCGCCACTAGTCTCAAAGCAGCAATGTTGTTATGTTCATAGATGCATATATGGGTAAAATCACAATAATGAGGTATATACTTTTAATTACGCATCTACGTTTTTTGAAGTAGTCACAGGTAAAAACACTTAAATTGAGCTACACTAAAAATCTAAATTACGTTTAAAAGTATGAATTGCTCCTTATAGAAACACGACCTCACTTTTAACATCATATTTAGTTTCTTCTGTTATATTTTTTACTAAAATTCTAAGAACCTTATTATTGGAAGGATTAAGCTTATCATAAAAAATTAGATCAAGGTCATACAAATATCATCCAAAATTGAGCAGAAGGTCACTTAATACAATAATTACTTCAAGGAATAAAATGATATCAGCGTTTAGTCGCAAGGAATAAAGGAAAGACAAAGGCAAAAACATATTTTAGGAATAATGATTTTGTCATAGACTGAAACATAATTGTGAATATATTATACTTTCTTTAGAACACTACAGCCATAATTATAAAAAAACAACAAAAAACAACACAATAAATGCCTATTTTCTTATATACATAGTAATTTGTCATTAATGTATTTTTTTATTATGACAACATTGTATCTTATTATTGGACCACTGTTCCTATAGTTAATACAGTAATGAATACAAAATAATTCAATTTACTGGCAATACTCTTATTAGTAGTTTGCCCCATTATACTTTTCTCGTAAGGTTTCAAATAAGGTAAATATTTCAACACCATGTTTAACATCGGACCTCTTTCTAAAGATTTATTTTTTTCCAATTCCTTTAAATTATTCTGTAAATTTATGTTTTCATTTGGTTGATTTCTTAACTCTCTTCGAACCTATAATGAAAGAATTTTGATTAATTTTTAGATACAAAGATATTTTCGATTATTAAGTTTGTTTATCTTCACGAAGCCAGTCGTGAAACAAGGGCACAAGCGTGCGACGACATATGCTTAAAAATATATATTTCAGATAAATTGTACCTTTCCTGAATGCGTAGGTTGTGATGACTGATTCTCCATTCGATTTAATGCTTCTTCTAACTGTCGTACTGTTTCCGCTGTGAATTATGTTGTTGTTTATTAAAAAAAACTAATACGATCAGATCAAAAGATCAAAAAGGGAATATAGCTATAGATTTTTAGCTCCACACTGTATCCCGGATTCCAGGAGACTGGATGGATTCCAGGGAGAACAGGGGAACGTAATGTTAAGACATACCGGTCCCCAATAAGATACCCTGAGAACAGTGTAACTATATTTTTATTTTCAAATATTGAGTAAAGTCTAACATAATTGAGTAACCGAGCATGAGGGTATCCAAGAAATGCAAATTAAAATTGTGTATAAAAAATTTGATTTTAAATCGACGTGTATAAAACCTAAACGTAAGTACGTATTTATATAATTTTTCTAAAACATTTTGCATCAAGTCCATTAAGTTCAAATTCTAAATTTAAAAGTTAATGTATTGCTTTGAAAATATTAAACAATTTTCCAAATATCAAAATCATCTTCCAAGCTTATGCATAAATCAGAATTGAACCAATATGTTGTTCGTTATAAAAAACTTAACGATTTTCTTTCGTATAAATGAGACTTACGGTCATAAAATATATCATCGTCCAATGTCTTATTTAGAATTGTCATAATATTAAAATTTTGATTGACATTATATAAATTTAAATCTTCAGTGCTCAAACTAAAAGGTAATAAAGGTTCATCTTCTGTTTTAAAAACTTCATTTGTTAATTCATTTTCTATATTCTTTGTAGTTTTACTTTCTGTAAGAGAAATCAATTTTCTTTAAGTGGGCCATATTTCTTTACATTCGTATTATTTTGAATTTATAAACAATTGATACATTTATTATAATAATTCTTTTACTTTTATTAATATTAAATTAAAGATCTAAATATTGTACCGTGTAAAATCATTGTTGTATTTACTCTTATTGTTGTATCTCTTGCATCAGAAAAGTCATAATCGCCATAATCATCTAACATCCTTGTTGTTTTTCTAACAACAATGTCATCTGCAACATAATCAATATTTTAGTTTCGGTTTTCATATAATATGTAAAATATTTCATTTTAAATGTAATATAACTTACTTGGAGTTAATTGATTATTAACTTCATTCAGATCTTCTATTTTATAAGGTTTTGGACGTCCAACAAAGTGTCGTTTTTTAGTTATTGGTTTCATCGAATTAGGTATTTTGATACTTTTTACATTTATAGTTGAAATATTATTAAAATTTAAGTCTCTAGTAGTTATTTTACCAATATTTCGTTTTTGTACTAAATTGTATGAAGGTGTGAAATTAATATTTTCCATAGTAGCTACAGCTAATTTAGTTAAATATATTTCATCAAGAACACCTAAATTATCTGTAGAAGAATTCTTTTCGATTTCCATAACAGTGTTTAATAGTAAATGTTCTTCGAGCGTCATTTTGTTATCTTGATCGTATGTTTCGTCCATATCGTATCCTGAAATATCATCCTGTGTTCTTTGAATAAAAGTATGTGGAGAAGAATGAAGAATTCCTGTTTCATTATTATTTTTCCAAAGAGACTAAATGGCCAAATTACAAGATTTGTTAAAAAATTAAACAAGGCAATTCCAGGTTTCCTGAACAATGTGTTAAAAGCATGTGGAATACTATTTTGAAATCCAATTTTAGATACATATACGAACACATTTACATCTTTATAAGTATAATAAATTATTTTATATTTTTTGTATGTCTATACTATATCTAGTAACTTAAGCAAAGAGAATTCCTCACATCCTTTTCACTTCTTGCCTTATTAACAAAATTAAACACCGCAGTCTGTTTCACCAGGGCGGGGAAATGAAGATAAAAAATAATAATTGATATAATATTGAATACATATAGAGTAACGTAACTTAACGTCCCATTACTCTACCCTAGCCTCAAATGTTTAATAATAAACACTAGTAAACTTACGAAAATCACACAGTTCAGGTAAATCGTCATCTGGTATAGACCGCGATGGGCACATCGACGCGGAGGCACCAGGAGACCATAAGGGACGCAATGGTAGCGGACCGCGCGGCGCGAAGTTACACACTAGCCGTTGCACTGTACGAAGATGCCCGTGTTTTGGTATCTATGAAAAAATAAAATAAAATTAGCTTCACGTCAGTGTGTCCTACACACAGCAGGGTAGGCAAAGAAAACCTAGTGCTAGGATACTCCGTTCCACACTTTCCGCCCAATTCTGAAGACATTGTGTAATGAGTAGCGAAACTCAACGCCGCGCTTTGCCCCGCCACCAGAGACAATTGAAAATATAAATTTATATGAAGATTTCACTTCCACAAATGGGTACTGAACCTATAAACAAACATTTACATTCACACTTTGTGCGCCTGCGCAACGACTGGCCTCATCACTCAAATATACTCGTTTATATTACCTACTCAGCCTAATATTTCAATATTAATATAATAAAATGAAACTTAATATATAGATTCTTTGCAAAATCTAGGGAAGCACTTATAGGGGTTTTATAATTCGCATTAACTAAGTTACAAGTAAAATGCGTTTTTTAGCAGCAATGGTATCAGAAGTTGCATACTTAGCGTTGTGCTGTATGGAGATGGTCATATATACAGACATTTATGTGATTACATACCATAAAACTGATCCTTCCACAGCCGACCATATAAGTCCACGACCAACTTAATTGTGCAAAATCTCCGTAATATTTAAAGGTATTTTTTGACCTAAAAAAAAAATAGGAAAGATCAGTAAAATTTAGAAGAAAAAGAAATTATTATATTTAAAATGAAACAAATTGTGCATTTATAGTGAACCGCTGTGAGCGCCACTATGACTTCTCAGTTATCCATAAAAAAATTGTTATTACAAGTTTTTTAATAAATAAAATTACTTTCTATATATATAAATTATCTTACGGTATATAATATGTGATATTCCCCTTGTAATACACGCTCTGCATATACCACATATCGACCATAGTCTCCGGGCGAAGGCCTGGTGCTTCGCCCACTACTGATGCTATGCATTGCCCGACCGATATGGAGTCTAAATTGTTAAGAAATTAGATAATTTTTACGTTTACATAGATTTTTAATGTATAGGTAACCTTATTATGCTTAATATATAAATCAGTAATGAAGTCTCTCAATATTGTCTCAAATTAATCCTTTACTGTCCACCCAAAATGTAAAATGGACAATCAATTGAGTAGCAAAAGTCATTCATTTTGAATAAAATGTTTCTATTGCTCAGACAAAGTTAAAAAAAAGTAGTAAATCACGTTGTTCTTCACTTTTCGGCCTCTTGAGCCTAAGCAATTAGAGACAAATTACTTATGCACATAATCAATCCCTCATTAATGTCAAATTTTTAAATTCCACTTAGGTACATTGTTTTAGTTTTTTCACGCTTTTACCCAACATACCTATTTCAGATTAGAATAGAGAAACTAGTCTTAAGATAAACAAAAAAGTGTCTCTCTGCCCAATTTTTCAAGATATTCCATATTGATTGACCGTGAAATAAAAATAATTTAATTATAATAATACTTCTCTTATTTGGAATTGAACCCACAACCACCATGCTTACAATCAGATACCGCTCTACTGTTTCACGACGGTCTTTTATATACAAAGTTTGTTTTAAAATCATTTCTATTAAAAAAATTAAATCCATACACAAATCGCGACAAAGATCATGTTCTTCGGGCACGCTTGGTTCTTTACACTGATCGGCCCAGCGCTGTGCTTCTCTCGCTAACTCTTCCACCCAACGCTACAAGTATAAGACATATATAGCTATATATAGTGGACAACGGCTATCCTTTTATATGCGAATGTTAGGTATATGGGATACAGGGCAATGTTGTTTTTTTTTTAATTTAGCTTCACGCTGTATCCCGCACAGCAGGGAAGGCGGTAAGAATCTGAGAATATAGTGTTAATACACTTCATTCCCATAAAGACACTTCTGTTCCATACTTTAATCCGAACTCACGACTCTCGAGACATTGCGTGGGGAGTAGCGGAACTTAACGCCGCGCTTTGTCTCGTTACTAGAATGAGGAGATGAAGATATTAAATATTTATTTCATTTTACTGTAGTGAACGCGTTTACAATAGCACTCTTGTCCTCCTACATCACGACAACTTCATATAGTTCTAAATCCATGTTTTCTTTTCCTTTATCTGTGAATAATGATTTTATTAACTGTTATATTACGTTTAAATAAACGTACATTATATTGTACCTAAATCATACTTTGATATTACGCAAATAATAATATCACTATATTCTATATACCAATTTCAACATATCCCCAGCAGTAGGCCAACCTCTCACACCTCTCGCTATATCACTACGTCGTTGATTTAATCGTGCTAAGATTCTATACTTTTCTTTGGATGATAATGTACTGTTTATGTATCCCATACAAGATGTGCTTGGACCTGACTGTTACAAAATAAAAGTAATCATTAAAAATTTTAATTTTCGTTTCAGTTTCGAGCTGTGTCATATAGCAAGGACGTTAGAGTTAATTAACTCAACGGATCTTCTCTTTGTGTCGCAGTGGAAACTCAACGGATCTTTCCACTGCGACACAAAGGCCTAAACTCAACCTAACAACAAGCTCATTTAAATTGTGATTTAAAACATGAATTAACCTACATTAAAATTGGCTAAATAGTAAATTTAACAAATAAATTAATACGATTCTTCTGAACGTAACATGTTTTTTTTATTTTGTTACTAAATCTATAGGCGCCTAAATAATAAATTTAAAAATAACTCAAAAAATAAGTCAAGAATTGTTTTTATAAGCAATATAAATAATAATTTAATATTACAATACAAACGAACGTACGGGATATCGACAAAACGTATGGGAATTTGTGTAATCGCACATTCTCGCACCACAATAATTGATTGATCCATTACAATTTACGTTGAAATATAAAATAATTAGAAATATTATAATATAGCGCATTTTATTAACACTGAATTTTGATAAACATCTTCCAAATTCTGATAAAATTTTGACAGCAAATGTCAGAATAGAAGAATAGGCGAAAGTTCTGATATGTTGTGCCTAATTAAATGTATTGTTTTTTTAGTTTCACACTATATTCCGCACCTAGCAGGTAGGGGTAGGTAGTTCCTCTACCTACCCCTACATGCTATGTGGAAAAATGCCAGGAAAGCTAGTGTTAAGACACTCCGTTCCCATTAAGAGTCTATAGTTTGTACTATATTTAGAACAATTAACAAAATAGTTAATAGTATAAGTAAATAAATATTAAAAAAAATATATTTTTTTGAGTGACGAAACTCGACTCAACACTGTCTTTTTACTGGAGCGAGAAACTGAAAATAAATCACTGCCCCAAGCGGGAATCGACCGCGTTTAGACGCTGCACCTGCCTACGCTGCGACAACCTCTTAATTATAATAGTATGAAATATTGAAACTTATATAAAAAATATGTTAAAGTAATAAAATAAAACACAAATTAATATTAAAATGACTTTTATTGGAATATACATTTTATTAAACACGCTAAGCGTAATCGATTAACTACTTGTGCTTACAATTTGTAAAAATTTTACAATATACAAAATGTATAAAATAATAATCACAGGTACAAAATATATAAACAATTGACATTAAAATTGATAATAATAATATACTTTTTTTATTAAAAAATTTGCAAGATTTTAATATACTTGTTTGCGGTAATAAAATCTTGAGACTATTAAATTTAATATGGCGATTATAGCTTGTCATAAGCTAGCGTCTAAAGTAAAAAAATTATAATATTACCAATAACGCTTGAATTATTTAACTTCACGCTGTATCCCTCATATAGCAAGGTAGATAGAGGGAACCTAATGTTAAGACACCTCTGAAATTTCCATGCATTACGTGTTGAGTTGCAAAACTCAATGCTGCGCGTTGTCTCGTCAGCAGAACAAGGAAATGAAAATAATAAATATTTTATTCTTTCGATTGGAAATCGAACGCAGAACCTTCACGTATACAGTCCACCGCGATACGACGGTCTCGAACTTTATCAACTATTATTAAAAAAATCGACATTTATATAAATGATTGTTTTAACATCAATTTTTATTAACTAAAACAACTACTTTAATACAACCCACATAAATACTTTTTCATAATATTTTAAATTCTCTACGTTTTAGCTTATAAAAAAATACTGAAACAACGGACAAATATAGAACATAAGGTTCTTAACCATGTTATTCTATTTTTATACAAAATTTCAATATTTTTGTTTACATTTAATATAAATATGTATATATTTTTTATTTATTTTTGTTCATAAATTCTTCATTATCCTCATCTTTTGGTAAATAATACATGGAATCAATAAAATATTTAGTAATGTCGGACACTAGGCTCCTGTCTGGAATGCTTTGAGCCACACCATATATGGCCATCTGGAAATTATAAAAATATTATAAATTATAAATCCATGCATGTAAAAAAACTGTAAATCATTGCTGTCTATATTTGGAAAATATATAGTAAAATATTTTATTGGGGTCATTTATTAAAGTAATAGAACTCAAAACAATGATTATTTTATCTGTTTGTTTAGCTAAAATATTTCCCGGGAAAATATAAATAATTTCACAGTACAATGGAGCCGCGAATGCTATACATACTTTCCCCTCCACAGGCGCACCCCCGTCGCGGAGACAGAGCGCGGCTGCCTCTTTCACGTCACCCACGAAGCGTGCCGCCACGCCCGACCTGGTGTGGGCGTGGGTCACCGCTATGTGGATACTAGACACGAACATATATTATATAAATACACTTATATAGGTATAGAGAATATTTAGATTTACATTGTATCCCATACAAAAAAGGTATAGGCATAGATAAACCAGAACAAGACGATGTAAATCGACTGGTTGTAGGTTCGATCCCCACTCGAGGAAATGAAATATTACATTTATATTTCCATTTCTTCGCTCTGGTGTCGAGATAGAGCGCGGCGTTCACGCATGCGTGATGCCTCCGAAATTCAGCGCAAAATGGGGAACGGTGTCTTAACACTAGGTTCCCTCTGCCTACCCTGCTGTGTGTGGGATAAAGCGTGAAGCTGAAAAAAACAAATATACTGTACATAATAAGATGACATTGAGTAGCAAGAGAGCACACACACAGCATGATAGCCCCCAGAGACCATAAACAGGGCATGATTATTACAAGACTGAGGAAATGGAAATATTAAATATATCATTCTCCCCGAGTGAGAATCGAACCCACAACGGTCACGTTTACAGTCGCACGCTTGTAAGCCCTACGCCAAGAGGGTCCCATATAACAAAGGTGTAACAATAATATAATGAAATCGAAATATTTTTGTCAACATGAGGATTAACACTCTAGATTTGTATGAGGATTGAACCCATGACTATCGTACTCATATCGTAAACATTACCAATTCTATTATTTCCTTTTCTTAACTTACCCGGATGGAAATTGCAATGCGTTCAAACTCCAACCCTTTTGATGTAGTTTTTCTGCCATTTTGAATATATCAAATTGGTTAGATCCAAACCCTATGACAGTGGTGGCGGGCTTACCAAATATATATAAACCTTCTATTTTACGTAATCTGGAAAAAGAAATATGTTTTTAAACTAAATCAAAATAGATTCATCCACTTGGAAGCTACAATGCCATAGATAAACATACAGACACGTCAAGCTTAATTAATCACTCCTCTTTAGTCATTAATACTCACTCGTCCTCAATATATCTGGCAGTTTTAACAATTTCCCGCGTCATAGTGACATATCTCTCCATACCCACGTACATCATGGTCGCCCAGCACGCGGCTATGAGACCACCCGCCCTACTACCTAATAAATAAGACCATTAAATAAAAATAATTTCGTTTATTATCTGTCAATATTTTCGTCGTTAATTCTTAAAACATTAATAAAAGATGCGAGTTACTACTACTTTGTAACATATAGATCAACTTTACATTGTATCCCTCAGTAGACAGAAGTTGGCAGGTTGCCTCGATACCAGAGCGAAGAAATAAAAGTATAAAATATTTAATTTCCTTCCACAAGTAGAAATCGATCGTTACAGTCACAGACATTTATAGATACATAGTATAATGTACAGTACCGTTGACGGTGGGCGAGCCGTACACGCCGCCGGGCCACTCCGTGCTGACCGTGTACTGCGCGTGGCGGTACTCTGGCTTGCGGTACACCACCACCGACGTGCCTTTTGGTGCGTACCCGTACTGGAGACGAACGAGGAAATAAACGTTATATTATAACAGTTTGGGAATATTTCGTGTTGAGAAGATGTAAGTAGGGAAATTAAATTAATTTAAATATTATCATTTGGAGGGATCTATTTTTGGTATCGTTACTTAATTCGAGAAAAGAACCTATCAGCAAACATATTACATAGACCAGGCAAGCAGAATTCAAAAAGAGGTTACACTGTGGTATAACACTACATACACCACCATTCGTCACTCTATTTCAAAATAGAACGTACTTTACAAGTATCAGCATACGTGCTACAAACACCAGGCAAACAGAAACCAAGAGGAGGTTATACCACCAGTGCACCATACGCAAAAATTAAAAAATTCAAAAATAGAACTTACCTTATGAGTATCAGCCGAAATACTGCAAACACCAGGCAAAGAGAAGTCGAAAGGAGGCAAGTCGTATCCCGCGCGCGGCATGAACGCCGCGATGAAGCCGCCCAGGCACGCGTCCACGTGCAGCGGCACGCCGTACTCTAGCGCTATGTCGGATAAGGCGGCTATGTCGTCCATTGTGCCGTAGGGGAAGTTGGGCGCTGAGCCTACTATCTGGAAAATAAAATAATAAAAATCTTTTTAAAAACTATGTATTAGATCATCAAAACATATTTTTATTATCTTTAATTAATTCATAACTTGAATGATAATCAAATAAAAGCTAAGGCTTATCTTAATACATACAACTATATCTATACCTAAATGATTTCATTAAATAATTACACAATATTAAAAATGTATAACAATTTTACGTAGAGTGATTCAAACTTACGTCTCTTAAATACCTCCCGTTAGTTGCACGTTCAACTCTCGCTACATTCCAATTTTTACATATTTCTTATTAGTTTAATTACAGATACGTATTACCAAATTTAAATAAATCAGCTTCACGCTGTAACCTACACACAACAGGGTAGGCAGAGGGAACCTTGTGTTAAGACACTCCGTTCCCCACTTTCCGCTGAATTCGCGTGTTGAGTGGCGAAACTCAACGCCGCGCTTTGCCTCGACACCAGAGCGAAATAAATCTTCCATTTCCTCGAGTGGTGATCGAACCCCCAACCAGTTGCGTTCATACAGTCACACTTTGTGCCCCTGCACCACAACTGGCAACGTATTTACAATTCATTTAACATTTATAATAAATGACCACAAAAATCAAAGACACACACAAAATAACCAACTCACCAAGCAGGTCCTTCTACCGATAGCTCGTTTCACAGCATCCAGATCAACAGTAAAGGTTTCCTTAGACACTGGCACCGTTACTACGGAGATATTCAAATACTGGGCTGCCTTATCGAAAGCTGTGTGGGCGGTGGCCGGGAGGACCATCTGAGGGTTACTTATTCCTTTGCTGTAGGCCAAATCTCTGAAAGCCTTGCACGCCATCATTATGGATTCAGTACCACCTGTTGTCACCTGAGGGATGGATATAATGAAAAAATATAAGGTATAAATATGAGGGAAAAATAATAGTAGTCGATAAATAATATATAAAAACTCGAGGGAGTGAATATTATTTAATGTTTTCATTTCACCACTCTGGTAATAACAAGAGAAAGCATTGTGTCCCGCCACTCAACACGCAAAGCAATCAATTTGTTGTAAACTGGTTACCTAACGGAGTGTCTTAGCAGTAGGTTCAGTCTGCCTACCTTAATATTATAGAGAGATTTTACAGTGACACTTATCGCTTTCAATTAAGTATAATATAATAGTTAAAGGAAAAAAGCAACATATTCAAAGTTTATTCTTAAGGCGTAGGAGGATTTGAAATGTGTATTTCATGGAATTTGGATTTTATTGTTAAATCTTGCTACCTTCCTCGCCCACCTAGAGTTTCCAAAATCGGGAACGTGACTTATAATAGTTTACACATAAAAATTGCGTTCGTCCGAAATTATTTTGACAACAAATATAAATTAGTGATTATTTTTTTCTATGATATATAAATAGTTTATTTTACAACCTCTTCCAATTTTGTTCTAATATCACATAGCATATTCAATAGGTAGAAAGAAATATAATATAAGGAAACTGTATTTAAAAATGATGAGATAATTGAATGACTTGCGTCTTTCGCTAAATCAAGGTCACAATATGTTTCATTGACCAGCAATACATATTTTCCCGCTAAAACCTAAAGGTAAAGAAAAAAATGACAAAATATGTATTTTTAAAAATAACCTCGTCCTATTTTATAAGCAATAAAAACTTTAAAAATAACTTTTAAAATTGCTATGATAGTTACAAATTAATAATAATAGAAATTAATACAGGAAATCACGAATAAAAATATTAACTGAAATTCGTTTTGTACAAAAAAATTATACGAAAAATACGTATTTACATACCAACATAATAAGTATGTTACATAACGCATAATTATATTTAACCTTGTCTTCAATGTTGTGTTACATTATCTTAAACAATAAGATTTTCGATACGTTAAAAGGTATGACAAAAAGTATTATTTTACTAATTAAAGCATTTTAAAATGTTGTTTATATTACTTATTTGTTTACATAAGGTCCACGGTATTATAGAAATACATAGAAATAAAAACATTAAGAAGGTTAATTTCTGCGCTCTTTTCTCCATTTACCTAATATTCCAAATTCGGGTGGAAAGCGGAGACTTAGAGTGTCTTGGCACTAAGTTCGAAGTTTGATTTGATTAAGTTCCCTTCACTACCCTGCATTGGGAAAAACCATGGACCTAGGAATAGTGGGAGGATTCCAGACAAGAATAGTCTTGCGCTCATCCCAGAAACTTAGTAACACCAACAAAATCAGCCTTTATACGAACAGATTTGTTCAAACCAAGCGCCCCCTGGAAAGTATCCCTAGATACGCCCATGGGAAAAAAAATTGAAACACTTACCGTCCCACAACACTCGTCGTCACCATGGAACAGATTGACCGTCATTCTAACGATCTCCGCCTCCATTTTGTTTATGCCGGGGAAAACATCGGCATGCAGCGGGTTCGTATACGCAGTAAGAGAATAGGCATCGCAAGCCACTTTGCTTATATCGTCGTTCAGATGGTACACCGCCCCAGATACGTTACCGCCCTTCCAATCGTATGAACCTGTAATATTTAACGCGGCGTGTGACTGCAACGCGACGGTTGTGGGTTCGATTTCCACTCGAGGAAGTGAAATATTTATTTAGGTTTATATTTCCATTTCTTCGCTCTGGTGTCGAGGAGGTAATGCCTCCAGAATTCGGCAGAAAGTGGGGAACGGAGTGTCTTAACACTACGTTCCCTCTGCCTACCCTGCTGTGTGCGGGATACACCGTGATTTTTTATTTTAATTCATAGTAAAATAGAAGAAATCAAGCTATATGCGGAAATATTTAAGATAATAAAAGATGATTTCTTTTTGCTCCGCGGTAAATCCCGCGCAAAGCAGGGTGCGCACAGGGAACCTAGCGTTAAAACACTCTACTCCCATTAATATATGTTGAGTGGCGGAATATAACGCCGCACATTGCCATATCCTTTAATAAATTGAAAGCAATGGAGTAAATATATACGTAAAAGCGCTTACCCAACGTAAGATGGGATCCAATCTCCTGGGCTACCTGTTCCGCATCTAAACCTGTTTCCGGTAACTCTCTGTTCACGGTCATACCAGATAAACGTTTCGTTACATCCTTTCTGAAGTCACGTTTTATTTCGAACATCTTCTCTTCTATTTTACGTCGTACTATAGGCATTTGACGGAGCCATCTGAAAAACTCTTTACGTAGTCGTACTGTGACACCTGGTAGAAAAGAAGACGATATAAATAAAGTCTTCGTATTCGTATCTGTGATATTTTTGAGCAGATCTTTTACGGATATTATAGCTTTCGTGTTTTATTTCATTTGGCATTATAATTTACTAGTACAGATTATCTGTACTTAAAGACGTAAAAATTTACATATTAAAAATAGTACAGTGAGGTCGACGAGTTGTGGCCGACCTTAAGTTATACTTTCTAAACTTTTGCGCATTATACACTAGGGAAGAAAGTAATGAAAAGTAAGAAAAACTCCTAAAATCAACGCCACCATCTATAGCTATCTTAGGGGCGGCAATGCCTACTAGAATGCGAGCAAATGTTTTAATTTAAAATGTTTTCGTCTAAAAACCACTAAACTTTTATCACTAAACAGTTTAATATATAAAGATTTAACTATACTGAATACTAATTCTAAATACGAAAATGTTTTATAATATATATTTAAATAATACTAATTAACATAAAATTATTATTACTGTTAAAAACATAAACAAACTCTAAGCGTTAGACTTCTTGGATAATACTTTTTGAAAACTGGTTTTGAATTCTACATCATTATGTAGAACTTTTTTCTTTTTGCAGATAGCCGTGCAATTAGTGTACTCTGCCTACCCTGCTATGAACGTGAAACAGTGTGAAACTAAAAAAACATCATAATAAATACTGTATCTTTGACAAATATTAGCTTTATAATATATTCATTTGTTAATAGGTAAAGTAAATATACATTGATATTAAACAAATAAAGAAATAGTTATAACATTATTAATTATCAACAATCCTTAGACATTCTATTTGATTATGTCTAAATGTTACAATAAACATGCAATTGAGCCCCATTATTTACTCTGTTTTAGCAAACAAGAGATAATTCATTTCTTTTCAACTCCACTTTATCCTGCATTTATAAATTTCAGATTGCAGTATTGTGTGACAGTGCTCTATGCCACCGGATTTGGCATGGCTTAATGTGGCACAGTGTCTAAATATGAAGATTGCAGGTTCAATCCCAACTCTGGGAAATGAATGATTTGAATTTCATGCTCTCGTAAATCAAAAAATATTGTACTTAAATATAATAAAATTACCTTAAGTTTACCACAAACTTACTACTATTGCATATATGTATAAAAAACTTCATCTCATTACACCATATTGTAAAAATAGTAAGGAAAATGCACTAAAGTACTTTTATAGTATTGAATGACAAGGCTTGTATAATGATGCACTTTGTACTGCAAGTCATTGTTAGCGCATATGTAGCATGATATGTGCATAAAAACAGATACAAGGTTGATTTTATCTGTATATTGGTCTTAATTCATACTAATTACCTTCAATTTAAAAATTCGAAAAGTATTACTATTTATGTTACAAGCAATTTTGAATCAAAGATGCTCTCTTTTTATTAAATTTTGTGATTTGTAAACTTATTTACAAATCACAAAATTTCTTTCTTATCATATTTATATATTATACATATAAAAACATTATTATATAAACTTATATAAGCAAGACTTGACCTTGAAAATTCTTATAGGCTTGTGACAATTTATTGTATGGCTCTACATTCAAACATTTTCTAAAATATTTCTACTCTGTAATATCGAATACCACTTGAAACAGACCCTCTGCTCCCTTCCTACACCCATGACTGTTATATTAAAGTTCATAATTAAATTATAGTTATTGACATGAGAATTACAATAACATGTAAAAAGAAATTGTATTATTTACAGCTTAATGCTGTATCCTACATAAAGCAGGTTAGGCAGGGCAAAAACTAGTAAAATAAAAAAATCTTACACTCTCTAGCATTATAAAGACTGTGAGCCCAAACTATAGCCAGTACGGAGGAGGCCGTCATGGTCACAATCTGCCATGGTTCCTTCCCTTCAAATAACTTATTCACAGCTTTTAGAGGCTGCGGACGTTCACTCATATCTAAAGTACAATAAATAGAAAATTATTAATGCAAATAAACTTAAATATTATTTTTATTTAAGATTTGTAACACTTTAATGCTTACAGAAGGATTTTTTTATTTACTTTGTATTCATTTTAGCAAAATTAATATAAGCTAAATATTATATTCGCAAATAACTAGGATATCTAGAATTCTCTTAAAAGAATTATTGCATCCTAAAGAAAAATTGGTCAAGAAAAAAAAATTTACACTCACTTGCTCACACTAAAAAAATAATTAAATTTAATAAAGATTTTATCACAACTATTAGTTTTTTCCTAATTCCCGATCAATTATATTACAAACATAACACTATCAAGAAGTTATCTCAAGATTATCTTTAAAAATATGTACAGTATATTAAGTTCACACTCATATTATTATTATGTTTCTTACGTAGTAATTAAAACAATGGAATTATCGAATCGGCGAACAACACAAACTATAAAGTATAAACGTCTAGTGATAAGAATAAATTGTTACTAGCAAACTAGCATAGACAATAAAGTTTAGATCAGGGAACTTAGTATCTCTACTCTCTAGAGACACAGAGTCTAGACTTAAACATAGACTTATTATAACTTTTATATTATTTTTTGTGTTTAAGATCTAGACCTGTAGAGATCATTTATTACTCTCGGCTTTACCCGCTACACAATTATTTATTTTCTCATTTGAATTACTTTGGTGATCAAACAATATCATTTTTAAGCCTCGAAAATTATATTAAGTTTGTTTTATCCTATTATAAATTTATTTTCTGTATACTATTATATATTTACATACTCTCTTGCATTCTTTTATTCACTTTCACTATTTCACTACATATTTGACAATGACAATTTAGAATTTATGTTGTTTTGCTTTTGACGTTAATAAATAAATTGTTAATTTAATGTAGTTAGTTTAGTTTCTGAAACATTTCAAGAAATAAAGCTAGTTTTTATATAAAATTTTAGAATATAAGATTTACTGCTTAATAACTAAGGCTGTAATAACAATGGCTGAATCCCCAAAAGATAATCCCGAAAATCCTCTAAACATCGATGGAAGTAGTTTTAATTCAGAAATGTATTTAGATTGCCTTTTAAAATGTGCTACACTCAGGCAAGTGATGGACAAAGAAACTGAAGTTGTTACACAAAGTCAATATTTACAATCTGAAATGCAGACCTTAGTTTACGAAAATTACAATAAATTTATTTCAGCAACGGAAACTGTACGAAAAATGCGATCTGACTTTCAAATAATGCAAGAAGAGATGAATAAACTCAGTGAAAATATAAATAATATAACTACATTTAGTTCTAAAATATCGGATAATTTAAAGGATAGTGGAAATACAGTAAACAGATTATGTAGCACTCGGCAACTGCTGGATAAATTACAATTTGTTTTTTTACTGCCTTCTCAATTGAACAAAGCTGTGCAAGAAAATAGATATGTTGATGCAGTCAATGATTACACACATGCCCAGAGAGTTTTACAAAAATATGGAAACCAGCCTTCTTTTCAGAGTATTCAAACAGAATGTTCTGAAATAATATGTGATTTAAAAAAAACTTTACATGAAAGAATTCTTAATCCTGATACTTCTGCATCAGAATTAGCTGAAAGCGTAGGATTGTTACGACAGTTACAGGAAACTGATTCCTCGTTGCAGGATATATTTTTAACCTGTGCTGAAGGACGCTTGAACCAACATTTAAAAAATCTACATTCTATTGTTGACAGTTCAGATATATTAGAATGGGTAGAGAAATGCAATAACACTCTATTGGCTGACTTAGGTATTGTAATTTCATGCTACCATGATATATTTCAAGACAAGGAATATGTTAATCTTCCAGAATTTGCTGATAAAGTCATGAGTCAAGTTTTTAATCTCTTTGAAGATGTTGTCAAAAAACCTGAAAATATTGGAACAGAAATTTTGATAAGGGGATTGGATAAATTCTTCAGGAAATTACAAGCTATGTCTGAAATCATCTCGAGTGATTCTGTTTCTAATAAAGCTTTAGATGTTGTAATACAATGCATAAATCATAAAGCCACTGTGCAATATCAATCTATACAGACACAAGTTAAAGAAAATTTAATGAGAATAAGGCAGTCTCTTGCCAGTAAAGGTACTGAAAGTATAGATCTTAAAGACCTCTTGAACTCTTTGCAAATTCACTTAATGCAAAAAGTACAAGCTTCTCTATTAGATTTAATGGCATTCCTCCAAAATAAGCTATCTTTTGGACTAAAAGTTTGGTGTGGAAAGGCTGTAGCAGATGCATGTTGGACAGTGATCTCTGAAACTTTGATCAATCTATCTGACATGGTTAAAAATTTAGCTTCCTTCCAGACATCTAATAACATACCATTTGAACTGTTACTAATATTAGCAAAACTATGTCTTGAAATGCAAGACAATGGAGTGACTACATTATATAATCATTTATTAAAATTACTAGAAGAATCTGCACCAGGGCTTACCATGGATAAGAAGGATACTAGCAATATTATGGTTAATTTATCAACTGCTGCACAAACTGCGTTAGATTCGGAAGTTGTATTTATTGGGCAGACTGCAGCTCAAATGCTAAGAGTTTCTGTTTTAGCCCGAGATTGGTTACGAGCACCAGAGCCGAGAGGCCCTAGGGCAGTATGTAGAAGAGTAGTAGAAACCCTTGCTAGTGCGGACAGTGCGGCTTCGCAATTATTCCCGACTAGTGTAAAACCATCAAGTGATTCAAGTCGACGGACCATATGGTCTCGAGCTCCTTCCTCTTTCTCACCAATAAACAGAATATTCTCAGAACGGATTGAAGTATTTAGTCCGGCTGGTGCTGACAGGGCAGCATTGTCAAATGGCGCCCTAAAAGTCGCATTAAAAGCATTAGTAGAATGCGTTAGGTTACGCACTTTCAGTCGTCATGGCTTACAACAATTGCAAGTTGACGTACATTTTCTTCAACAGAGGTTGTCGTGTATGGGGAATGATGAAAGGTTATTGAACGCATTGTTGGAGGATGCGCTCGCATCCGCTCAGATACGGTGCGTCGATCCACAATTAATGGAACCCAGTATTGTAGACATTATTTGTGAAAGAGGTTAAGTTTAGTGTAAAATAATGGATCACATTTGTACTAATAATTATAGTGATAAAGAATTATTTTGGTTGCACGCACTAATCTCGAGAACTACGAACGAAAAAATTATTGATACAGCTTAGGTCAATGATTGAGGAAGTATTATATCACGTTAATCAATTCAATGGCTTACACTGTACTTACGGTCAGAATTGCCGTGGGTTCTTAAAAGCTAGAAGAATGTAAGGATAAATAATATTTGTATATATGAATGTTCTATAATATATAATAAAATAGTGTATGAATGTAATTATTTATTGTCAAAAATTACTACAAATTATATCTCTTACAACATACACAACACAGAATATTTTATTAATAAAACACCATTTAACTATGAAACTTTAAAGTAAACAGCACATTTTATGACGTTATAACCCATCAATGAAAATTGCATATTAAAAATAATTATATCATCTACATATATAAAATCTATGTTAAATGCTTAATCATTTTAAAAGACACTACGCTTTATTCTAATAACATAAATTGTTAGTCACGAGAGCAGAATAAACATTACTAATTAAAATTAAAAACAGTATATATTATTACCATTAGAAACAATTAATTCTTTTATGCTGGTCGATTATAGAAAACCAATAAGGGTTAAGAGTTGCTACCGTGTGGTCGATTGTATTTCTTATGCAACATGTTTATATTATAAGTCCTAAAATACAACTTCGTTTATAATCTACTTTATATATTAAAATCTTCCATATGTATGGTTTAACCCTTAAACGGGCAGTACACCAAATCAATTTATTTCATAATTTAGGTTTGGCTTTAAATTTCTAATATCCAACTAGATAATACTATTTATACAACTAATATATTAGTGTAAGTAACGAAAAAATAAAAATATATTTCCCTTTGCAAAACGAATATATTTTCTATTATCCGATTAAGGGTTAAATCTATAAGATGAATTTAGATCTTCACTATCCTAATAGACTACGAAGCGTTTGAGTATTTTCTGAAGGGAAGCTCCATCATTTGCTATAAAATAGCAAATTTCACAATTCCTCCAAAAAATAACATAACATATTTTTTAAGCTCATGACATCTCAACTTATCTTCGATACATCACATATAGAAAACGAAAATTCCGATATGTCTATTTTATGTGCAAAATTTTACCCTGGACTTTCAAAATCGTGTCGATATTTATTCATTTATTAATTTTAAAATAATATTTTGTTTATTTTCTTATAAAAATTTTACACTTTTTGAATAGTGGGCAAATTTGAATCATTAATTGTTTTAAGACTAACAACTCTTATTAATTTAATCTGTCATTAATTGCTCTACATTAATTTTTATTATTTATGAGATTGTGCATTACAACTAAAATCAGAGCTAGTGTTGCCAATGACTTCTCAAAACTCACACAAACTCCCATGTTTCCCTACAACACCAACGTTAATAAATTTTCAAAATTTGGTTAAGTACAATCGGAAGCCAATTTTTATCACAATTTAATCATCAGCACATATGGCAACACCAACCATAAACTTATTCATTAAAAATGTAGAGATCTAATCGAGAAAGTCAATGAAATTAAAGTTGAAAGTAAAATTAGCACTAGCCTTGCTTGTTAGAAGGCCTTAATGGTAACAAAGTGGACTCGTTATTCGAAATGGTAGTTTCAGTATATCATTATTATTTTATATATTTTCTCATAAAACATTTTATGTTAAACTACTACAAATATCAGATGTTAACTAAAAATACGTGTCTAAGGCCGATGTATGTATATATAATTTTTTTTTTATAAAAAAAGTGTAAATTAGTATACACATAAAAGTTTTAACATTTTATGAATATACAACAATTTGATTTCTTTTTGGTATACAAATTAAAAAGTTATAATATATAATATTTAAATATAATCCATTTAAAAAACACTGAATTACAATTTAATATTTCAGTAAGAAATAATAAATTTTAATCATTTTTAGTGGCCATTTTGTTTGTGCAGCATCTTAAAATACAACAGTTAAATTAAAGCTGCACTGCATTAAAGAAACTAAAACGGTTTTTAATCTTTACACTATATTCCGCATTTAGCAGGGTAGGTAGACAGGACCAAATGTTAACACTTGTCCTACACATTCCCCAATTTTGCACGGAACGAGTTCCGCCGTGCTTTGTTTTGTTACCAGAGTGAGGTAAAGAAAATAATTAATTCCCTAGTGGGAATCGAACCCGCAACCGCCGCGTTTATAAGAACACAATATGCTGCTGCGGCTACCACGACGGCCTCAAGAGGATGTTACACTTAAACTAATAAAAAATATAAATAATTATCTTTCACATATATCTATATCTAGAACAAATTGACAAAATATATACCTACATAATATGATTCTTAAGTCCGCAAATTTACATATAGACACCGATATAGATATAGCTAGGGCTTTATTATGATACTAACGTGGGGAAATCCCTTATATAGACAAATCAATTATAAATATTCTAAGGTTCTTGCCCTAGCTACTTCTATGTGAAATAACGTTTCAAAACACGTTATAAATATTTTTTTGGTGTTTTTAAACATGCCGAAATAGGAAAAATATGTATATTTATTAAACAATGGTCCGTTTGTTACATCATTGTGAGCGCTTGTGATGCGTGATTTCATCTACATACTAGCGTCCCCTATTCTAATCTAGCCTTTCGTAAATATTCAGAAATCCCACAAGCGTAGCCAGGAATAACCTATTTAGGCACTATAGAAATCACTTCAATTTATTCACTCGCTGTTTAGCGGTAAAAGGTTCTAAACCTGTCCACAAACGTAATAAGTTTGACACTGACGAGTGTTTACGTGCCACCCAACTACGCCATCAACTTCTCATCTGGCAACTTACCAAAACTACTTTTTTAACTTATCTACGATCTTTCTCATCTTGTCCTGTACGGGGACTCCCCTGTGCGCGGAACTCCTCAGCTTTTTGCCAACGAATTCAACATTTGGGGCATCACTAGCACTTTTTTCATTCGCACTTGACTTTGTAATGGGAGTTTTAGGTTTCGGTTTATTTGAGGTAATATTAGTTTTGAGCTTTTTTTGAACGATTGTCTGTTTAGATTTTACCCTAGGGGGGTCAGCCCTGGGAGGGGAAGGGGGCGGTGGGGAGCGTCGTCGTCGTATCCGAGGGGGTGTATGCGCGAGGGTTGTGTGTCTAGAAAGTAGTGCTGCACTACTGAACAACTGTCCGCAGTCACACCGGTGTTCGATCTCTGTTGTGCCTGTAATGTTGTGCAAACAATTACACATATTTACTTAAGCTTCATAAATTTCATTTTTTTAGCTTCACGTTGTATCCAGTATAGCAGTATAACAGCAGTGTACGTAGAGAGCGGCGGAATACCGTCATTTGTCTTGTTACCAGAGCAAGAATGGGCATCGATCTCTTGATTTCGGGCGAAAGTGAACATAGTATTTTGAAACTATGATTATTTTACTTAATTGATTGCCTATTACATGCGGGATACAGTGTGAAGTTAATAATAAAAAATAATAAGCAATACTTACGCTTTTTGGTGTTATTAATGGGCGTAGCTATTTTTTGCTTCCCTAGTGACTTCCTCTTAGCAATTCCAGTGAGTGATTTCCGTTTTTCAGCCAACGTCTTTTTAACTCTTTTCTCCACATTTTCCACTTCATCTTTTTTAGATTTAGGTAATGAATATTTTACATCACTATCGTCAGAATCTATGGGTGACAATGGTTTTGCGGCGGCCATCTTTAACTTTTTCTCAACAGCGAGGGAATTAATCGGCCGAGCTTCTATCGCATTCGCTTTTAATCGCGGTATTTTCGGCGGATGTTGTAATGAAGTTCTTCGTTTCATTAAATCTTTTGAGTTAGGTCGTTCTATTTGCAGTGAATTACTTTTTCTAGCACTCACTTTCATAAATAATTTGCTTTCGGCGCTTTCGTCTCCTTTAAAGTTTGGATTCAACATGTATCGTATTTCATCTTCGTCGGTAGATTCCAAATGTGTCGCTTCGTCTACAACTGGAAGCGGGGCGTTTATAGATTTTTGTCGTTTAGTAACAGTTGTACCACTTTTTTCTTTTGACGGTGTTCTCTTTTTAGGCACAGGGCTATCAGAAATAGTAACAATGTCCTTCACTTGTTCGATTTTTTTCATTTTAATTGGTGTTTCGTATTCGTCAAGGTCAGTGTTTACTTTTTCAGTTTCAGAGTTGCTTCTTTTTTCTGTCTTTATTTCTTTTTCGCTGGGTTTTCTCTCCGTGGAACTGTTCTTTCTTTCTATTTTATGTGTACTTATTGTTTCTTTTTTAATGATAAGTGGTGTTTTTTCTTTTTCTATAATTTCCATAGTTTCAGGTTCTAATTGTACAGTATCACAGATTTTTATTTCATCGCTTGGTTTGTTAGATTCTTCATCACTTGGTTTGTTAGATTCTTCATCGCTTGGTTTATTAGATTCTTCATCCTTCATATCATCCGTCATAGGTTCTTCTGTATCTGTAGATTCTTTGTTTTCACTTTGCTTTGTTGCTTGTTTAGCTGCTGATTGTTTCTTCTTTCTTAAACAAATGACAGTATGCTTGTTCAAAGAATGTTCATTAGGGAACACCATGTAGCAAAGAGAACACTCATGAATGATATCTTTAGTTGACAGTGAGCTCTTTACGCTCTTATCATCAGACTTTTCAGAGCTAGTTTCTAAATGTTGATCTTTATGTTCCAAATAGTCCTGTAGCTTTTTAAATATTTTCTTGCACTTATCACAATTATACGTCACTAACTTATTAGAAACTTCATTAGGACTTTGTGTATTAGAACCTTTTTTGTTGATACCATCATGTGTTTCTCTGTGCTCTACGAGATGATGTAATTTTCTAAATGATTTGTCGCAAGGTTCACATCGAAAACCTGCGCTGGTATCATCAGCATGTTTGGAATCAGATGGATTTTTTAATGGTTTATTATCACGTTGCTCAGAAGAACTTTTTCTCAATGACCTATGACTCATTGAATTCGGATTATGTATAATTCTATGCTGAACCAAGTGGTGAAGTTTTCTAAATTCTTTTTTACAAACTTCGCAACTAAAAACAGATCTACTTGTTGCCTGTTCTTCACTTTCCTTGTTCCTAATCTCTTTTTTGTGCTGCAATTTGTGGTTCACTAAATATGATAGCTGTCTGAAGGTTTTTCCACAGAATTCACAAGTTAGATTATTTGATCTACTAAAATGACTCTTCACTTTTGTTATAGTTTTCTTGGCTTCTGGAACTTTTGATTTTTGCATATTCTTTTCTATTCTCTCTTTCAATGGCGTATCATCGATTATTATAACATCATCATTATCATTTATAGTTTTAGAAATTTTATAATTTGCTTTGCGGCGTCTGACTTTTTCTTCCTCGTCGTCCGTAGTATCTGTATCACTATCTATCGATTTCATGTCAGAGTCACGTGAATCATCTCGTCTGTACCTTCTCGAACTTCTCTTATCAGAGTCAGATCTATTGGGAGAAGGGCCTGTGCAATGCTTAACATGTTTGAATACTACATTTTCGGATCTAAATAGTTTTGTACAAATTGGACAAACTATGTTTTCATTAATTTTTCCCATTGTCCAATTTTCTTTCACAATTTCCCCGTCACTGCTTTCCTCTGAATCTGTGTAATTATCTAGTTCTTTCTTTGGAGGTTTTGCGTCTATTAAGCGCGGTTTTTTCTGAGGACTAGAAACTTTGCTTCCTTCAGGGCCTGACTCAGGCAACGGGTATTTTCTTGGACGACCTCTACCTCTTTTAACAGGAGTAGTAACGGGACTATCCGTTGACCGAACACTTGATAAAGAGTTATTATGTTCCGATTGATTTTCAATTAACTCTGCCGCTTTAACTAAATTATCTAACGCAGATATAGCGACTGTATGATTTGTATACGTTTCGCTGACAATTTCAGGTTCTTTGACAGGGATTTTCAACGTTTCTTGAGATTTAGGAGTTTTATCTTCAATAATGTTCCGATTCAGTAAGTAGTTTTTCTTTGGCACGAGACTCTTCGTTATTTTCTCACCCTTGTCTTCTAATTTACGTTTCTTTTTAGGTGACATTTCAATTCCTAAATCACTAGGCTCAATCAATTCTAATTCGGGTTCTTCAACGGGAGTCAACACTTGCTTTCTCTGATGTTTACTTTTCGATTTTGTATCATCTGCCCTGATTTCCAAATTAGATTCTACTACATCAGAATCAAGAGATTCAGAAGCACTATTTACTATATCAGGTTCAGGTGAATTTTTTTTTGATGGTGACAAATCTTGGCCTTGCACATTCAGCTGTACAGAAGGGAACTCCATATTGGAATCCATATAAACCACTTGGACTGGTTTGTCTTCTATCATCGGAATGGGGGATTCTAAATGTTTCTTGGCAGTCAACACAGACTGGTATGCTATTTGAACTTTAGACTGATAATTTTTATTCGATGCATCTTCTTCATTTATAGTTTTCACGTTCGTAGGTATTTTACTCGATTGGTTATGCCTCATTGCTATTTGTTGTTTATTAGTCGATTTTGCTTTTGACTCAGCCAGCATCATCTCATTTCTAGATAGTTTTTTAACCGGTGGCTCCTTTTCGACTACAGTTTGTATAACATTATGGGGCTCTTTTCCATCAAAATTAACCGTCAATCGGTTTTCGTAAGTTATAGAATTACGTCTAGCAAACTTGTCGAAATCCTTTTCTGTAATGATTGCTTCTTTTCTGATTTCGGAAACTTTTTCTTTGCCCGATAACAAACACATTAGGTTTTGTTGGTTAACATCTATATCTCCCGTGATTGGTTCATGTTCTATAATTTCTTCATCGGAAGGTTCTTCTGCAGCATTCTCTTTAACGTTTGGATGGTCTTTATTTTTAAATGGTAACAAAGTGGGTATTTTACTACTTTTAGTACCTTTAGTATCTTTTTTTGAATACGTTGTATTATCATTATTGATGGTTTGTACGATTTCAGAAGAATTAATTTTATTATCACTTGACATGCCGTGTAATTCGTTCATTTTCATTTCAATATCATCCATCGGGGCTTTAGAGTTTTCTTGTTTATCTGATATCGAACATTTATCTGTTACTGCATCTAATGGCTTGCCAACAATTGGTCTGTTGATAATACCTTCAACAGTTATATCAATTAAATCTTGATTATTCATTACTGGAATAAAAATTGGTGATTCATCAGTTTGTACCTTTTTAGGTATAACTGGTTTCGGTTTAGTCAATGGTTGTTGTTTTTTTACCGTAGCTTTCGGTTCCTGTATATTTGTTGGAGCTTTATGATTTTTATTTAAAAATACTGTTGATTCTTTCTTAGTGTTTATTTTAGACGAACCAAAGTCACTTTTAGTATATACAGTGGATGTTTGTCTTTGACTATCAATTTTCTTTAAAATATCTCTTCTATTTAAATCATTTGGTTGTTTTAATTGCTTGTTAGTATTAGTCGATGGTACTTTTGTTTCCTTTATTTTATTTAAAAACTCTTGTCTGTTGGCTTCTGTCCATTTTCCAAAAGGAACTGCACTGTTGTTATTAATATTTGATTTTGGGGCAGCCTTTCTTGGAACATCATTATTTCTTTCTTCTTTATTTCTATCTACTACTAAAGATTTTATACAAATATTTTGTTTGTTAGGATTTTTAACTTCAGTTATATTACAATCTTTACTAATCATATTTACTTCTTTATTAACTGGACATGATGCATTATTTACTGGTTCTTTTGGAGACACAAATTGATTTTCTTGTGTTAAAATGTATGAATTTGCTTTTTCTGGAACGACATCACAACTTTCTATTGAATTAATGATTTTATTATTCTTATTAGTTTCTGCATCACTTTCTATGACTTCAGCTTCACATTTTTTTATTTCCGGAATAGATTTTTCAACTTCGAGTTCAGATTTTTTTATTAGAGGATCAGGTTTTCTTATTTCAAGACCTGATTGTTTAATTTCAGGATCAATGTTTTTTATTCCACGATCAGATTTCGTAATAAAAGGGTCAGATTTACCGATTTCAAGATTACATTTTTTAATATCAACTTCAGATTCGTTAGTTTCAACAGGTACCTGAGATTTTGCTTTTATATCATCATTAAGGTGATCTATATCAACGCATTCTTTTTTGCTCTTAGGATGAACTGACATTTTCTGTGAACTAATTTTACAATCCTTTAAAGGTAGCGGTAGAGGTCCAATACCAATATCATTAACAGTAGGATCTATTATGGGTACTTCAATTTTATCATTATCTACATGTTTTGGAATGTCTATTATAATTTTATTGTCCTTGCCTGTCCCGTTATTTTTAGATATTTCCTTCAAATGTTCATTTTCATTTACGCTTTCTAACATACTACTCACAATATCCTCTGCGATTACTTTATTTTTATCTAAATCATCTAAAGTATTTTCTGTTTCCACTATACTGTCTGTAATATTTATAACTTCGTCATCGATAACTAAATTCGATTCTTCAATGGAGTTTCTTAGTGATGAATCTTCATCAGATATATCAATTACTTCACAATTTTGCAAATTAATTTTCTTTTCTTTCTTGACTGCAGGTTCTTTAATGTGTTCTACATTGTTTTTATCATTATCCAAAATTATTATTTCATCTTTGAGTGAAGTACTATCTATTCCAATAACGTTTTCTTTTACATTTTCTTTAACGAGCTCAGTTTTCTCATTTTTATTACCTTTAAGAACTTGAATTTCTTTATTTGCAATAACATCATCTCCCTCATTTTTCTGTTTTTCCGAATTTATGTTTAAGTTAATTTCATCATTTAATATTATATCTTGAACCTTCTCAACATTATCTTTATGTTTAGGAGGACTATTTGTTGATTCCTCAGTTGAGACAACTTTTAAATTATCTTCTTTATTAATTTTAGGTTCTTCTTGAGACAAAACAGGGTCCTGCTCCATTTTATCTCTAATTTCAAGAGATTCTTGACATTTATTACTATCTTCATTAGCAACTTCTGTTTCTGTACATTTGCCGATATCCTTAGTATTTACGTTGACATCTAATTTCGTTGTATCTCTTACATGTTCTCTAACAGCTTCAATTCCAAATATAGCATCTTGTTTAATTATTTCTATAGCATCTTTATTTTTAACAGATGTTTCGGACACCTTCTGCCTGCCGCTATCTGTGCAAACTTCTATAGTTTTTTTTACATTATCCGAATGTCTACTTGGATGCAATTGTTGGTCGACCATAACTTTAGTTAGCGGTATGCCTTCTTTATTTGGCGTAGAATGATATGTCATTGGAGTAAATGAGCCAATAACAGGTGATTTACGAGATTCATTAAATTTCTTCATTTTTCCATTTAAGTTCAAATCGGATTTTGGTTCTGACAAAATATCAAGTGCAAGTTCAATGCTGACTTCATTGGAAAAGTTGTTTATATCATTTTTTATTGCTACATTTATTTTATCACTTAATTTATTTGAGGAAGGCTCATTTATCACTTTGTTTATATCCTTAATAGGCACATGAGATGTATTTTCAGCATTTTTTGCTTCCTTGGAAATCTGAAATAAAGAAAAAATATATAAAAACTACTATATTCATCTATTCTTCACATATAAGTATCCAGAAAAAAACCAACCACTTCTTTTGGAACTTCTATTTCAATTTCTTCATAAACTTCTAAATTTCCTTCAGTGTTTTCACTGTAATTTAAATAAAAAATATATTTAAAAATATAATCCAATTGTTTTAAGTTATTTTATAATTTTAAATGGATATGATAATATATTCATAACATGTTTTAAAAGTCCATACTAATGAAAAAAAACAGTTTTAGAAAATATATAACAATTTAAATGTGTTAAATGATAATGACTCCAACATTCTTGAAAACTCACTTTGCAGCTCTCTGACACTCAATTTTTATTTCCTCGCTTTGGTAAGAAGGCAAGACACAATATTAAGTTCCACCACTCAACACAAAATGTCTCACAAATATCAATGCTAGTTAGCTATCTATATGCTAAGTTGTTGGTTAATATAACATTATATTAACTTAATCATATAAAATTAATATATCGTAAAATCGTCAATCAGTTTTACCATTGTGTAGGATGTTAGTCATTTTCAATGATTACTTTGCATTATTAAAATTGTATGGTTTTTAATCTTCACATATAAAAGAATACCCTACTTTCTGCTCAAATTCAAATCCTTGCATTTTGAATTCTTGCATTTTATCTTATCAGGAAATGAAAATAATTTAGTCTTCTGTCTGGCAATTTAATTCACAACCATCAAGACACTCCCATTCTAAGTTTTCTATCCAAATTGAAACATTGCATGTTGAGTGACAGAACCCAACACCAAGTCATGTATTGCCAAAGGATGAAAATGTAAATAAATTATTGCTTGTGTGATAGACAAACCCAGAATCGTCTTTTTATCATGATTGTTAACAAGATGATTCTGGATTTTGTTTTTTAAGTGCCTGATGGCACTTTTACCACAATTACCCAAATGAGTACTTGACTTAAAAAATCTTATTACCTATAACTTTAACAATTGTTTTTTTTTGTTTAAAGTATTCAAAGAAGAATGATGTAAATAAATGTACCAATTTTATATTTTAAATATTTGTACTTTATATACACATTTATTTGAAGTAAGAAATTTGTATGATGTATATTAGTATTAAGTAAGAAATTTGTACATTTCACACATGCATATGAAATTTGTGTGTGAAATGCTAAAAATAAAAAAACAATTATAAGATTATTTCTAGAATAACTTTCGTAATAGTAATAAAATTTACCTAATCAAAATACAATAGTAGGATGAGAAGGTAGGAACAGCATCTGACTGTAAAACACAATAGGTTTGGGTTGATCCCACTGATTTATAAACTCATTAATAAATCTATCAAAAATTGATCAGTGCACGGGGAACAGTGTCTAAACATTAGGTTCCCTCTGCCTATCTTGCTGTAAAAGCATGTAGCTAAAAAAATAAAACAATAATGTAAGAATGAATATTTCATATTGCATTAAGACTTACCGCACTTTTAAAAACTTAAAGCTTGGTTGTTGCTGATCATCATCAATAATCTGAACAGCACCAAGTTCTTCCTCACCAGCTTTTCTATACAAATATAATCCATTACCAATATCTATTGCATCAACGTTCTTCCCGTCTATATGTAGCACTACCTCAGTTTCCTTACTTTTTATTACTTCAGAAGCTTCTAAGTTGTCACCGTCGAAACTTCCCGCCGTTTTCTCGAGAACAGTACTGTCATCCAATTTCTCAATAGATTTTTCTTCTTCGACCGCAACATTATCATCTATAACAAGCTCACTTTCATCATAAGAACTTTCATTATCATCAAAAATATTAACACCACCTGACAAAATATTAGCAGCTTCTATTTGTTTACCAATACTATAACTATCTAAATCACCTTTTTTCGGGATCGGAGATAAGTTGGCTAACAAATCGGAGCTAGTTGTTAATGTGCAATCCGTATCTGTGTTTGACGTTAATGTGTCCTTCGAGGGGGATATTGCAAGTGTAGAATCTACTTCGGAAAGAGAAAAATATTTTGACGAACTCTCATTAGCCGTCATAAAAGATTCACTTGGCGGTGATGAAGTGTCCAGCGTTAAATCTCGCGAGCTTCCCGCCTCATTTTGTATATCAATTAGTTTATCCATTTTCACAATTCATCTGTTTTGACAACAAAAATATCAATCACGGGAGATAAATAGACGTGGTTAATCACAATGTATCAGTTAAATTTAAGGTGAAGAAAACATTTGAAGGTTGGCCAATTAGCACTTAGGTCAATAGCAGCGAATTACAAGTGAAACTTTTTAGTGGAACAAACGATAATGAAACTGTGACACTTTTAATAAACATCAACTTATCGCTTTAACAAAAGTTAACAAAATGATTAAATAACTTGGAACTTAAATAACAACTAAAATATTAGTCAGTATATTGTGTAAAACGTATTTATATTTTATTTTTTTGATAAATTTTCTTAACAACACAACACATCAAATATTAAAGATGGACGTCGTGAAAAATAGATAACAAAGTTACTACAACAAAAATATATTTTCTAAAACATTTATGGCAATATTATTATAATTATTATCATCTTCATAAAAATTAAGCTAGTTCCTCTATTTGGTTTTATTTAAAAATATTTTGTATTTGTTTCATAGAGTAATTATCATTATAAATTATTATTTACATTTATTTATTAATTTAATTCTGTAAATCTTTAAATAAGTGCTTAAAATGTTTTTTTATTAATGTTTATTTAAAACATATTTAAAGATTTACAGGATCATTCGTTTTAAATTTCTTATTAGTTTATATCGTAGTTTATATAACCGTATAACAAAATATTTTTAATAACGGTAAATATTCGTTAATCTGAAGCTATTATTAAATGTCATAATAAAAAATTAATTTCGTTATTATTTCTACATCATCTAAGTTGGTACCATACGGTACTTAATATTATTATTACCATTTACCGTATTATTTATTAACAAAATTTACGCCACCATAGAGAAAATTATTTTTGATGAAAATATGGCAAGCTGGCAGCATTTACTACCAAATGTCGTTAAAAACAAATTTGAAATGCGGTAGTTATCTTGATTCTTGATCATTATTCGTTGTATTTATTTACGATTTATTTAAAGTTTCTTATCACCTAATTTTTTAAAATAAGTTTGAAAGAGAGAGAAGTAAAAACAATGGCACCAAGAGAAACAACTAAATCGACGCCGAAAGTGCAACGTCCGATCGTAAAAACAACACGACCTAACGCGTCCCCTGCAACAATTAAAAAGGCATTATCTAAGAATAAAACGGAAAAAATACTAAAAGGTTCAACAATTAAATAATTCTAATATTTTTATTTGAACTATTATACGTATTTATTGTGATATGTTAAATTGTTTGCTTAGGTTAATATCAAAGTAACTCAATTATATTATTATTTATAGTTAAAAATACTACATTGACAACGAGACCAAGGACAAGCACTGTTCCAAAAATGTCTACTCCTAAACCTAAAGAGCAAAAATCGCTTCCCGTCGCTGGAAGTGTAACGAAAAGTGCTAAAAAATCGACATGGAAAAAGAGGCCAAAGCCAGCTCACTCCGGAGTGCCAGTTCCAGAGAAAATCAAGAAACTGTTTGGGAACCCTATTCAAGATTCAGATTCTAGTTTTTAGTGGCTAATTTAATACATAATTAATATAGAGATGCCATTAAAAACTAAATTTTATATTATTTAACCAAAATTCAGGAAAGTAAAGTGTTGTCACTTGATTTATTTTAATTGAAAGTATTCTATTTGTTCATTAACAAGAAGTATTGCTTTTTCAATATTATTTGTTATTATCTTAGTTTTGGATTTGCTTATAGTTAAGCCCACTTCTTCACTTTTGCTAGCAAGGTCTAGGAGCATTGAGAATGTCCTATTATATCTTATGTTAGTAAGTTTTTCTCATCATCATCACTTCCTTTTTAACTGTTATCAGGGACATATTGTGTAAAAGGGGCTATCTAATATTCATAATCTTGTTGACACCAAAGTTTTGCCAGGCTTTTGTTTCCAGCTGAGGGGTAGCTGAGGTTTCCTTGTATTGAAATGTTATTAAGTCTTTGCAATCACAATTCATGTCCATTGTTTTCTTGGAAGAATAATCAATAAAGCTTTGTTTGTGATCAAACATTGTTGCCACAAACAAATCCCTTTCCTTGTAAATTTCCAATATAAGCTTTCCAGCCTCATTTATTGTCACCACACATAATTGGTTCAAATCACCACATATTATTAATTTTTCCTTGGCGCACTTGTCGCCATTTGCATGTGAATCTCGTGGCATTTGTCGTGCATGGTGTACACCCAGTGACACATCGATATAACGTGTTTTGGTATGAGAAAAATTTCTGCCACTTCCCACTGTTCAGGAACAAACTGCCGTCGCAGAATAGTGTTAAATATTGCAAGCAGCACAAGTGTTGAATGTTGAAGTTCTTTCATAACTTTAGTAGTAATTAGATCGTAACCGGGGGCTTATAGGGCTATTTAGGAGGTAGTGGCTGGTGAGGGACTGAGAGATCTTTTATGACCTCGTCTTCTTAAATAAAAAATTTGACATAAAATTCTTCATTCTAATCTTCCCACAACTTGTGATTATAGAGGATGCCTAAATAGTAATAGGTAAGTTAAGCTTAAGCATGTATGTAACTTAGGCTCTAAGATACATTCTTCTATGTCTTTTCCTCTGTCATTAATATAACGTATTTATTATATTAAGAAATTAAGAAATGTTTAAGAATTTTTGTCTACGTTAGATTTTTCTCTCGACTCAATAATTTGTGACATTATGCTTTGAGCTTTGAATTTTATATATAAGTATATAATGTACATTTTTAATAATAAAGATTATGATATTGATTAATGTTATTTAATTTTGAACCTTTTTGTGAAATTGAATTGTAACTGTTTTATTTACCTTTAAATGTTACTATTGTTAAAGTTATATAATATACATTAAGGCATCATGTCAGGTAAATTGGTAGGTTACAAAAATTGATTTTTAATTTTCTGTTTTGTGTGTTATTATATTTTTCTATGATCTTCATTGGTATGAGACTAAAGCTAGACTATACATAGATTAATATCCTTCGACAGCTTTTATTTAATTACAAATTTAATTTGTTAGGCGTCTATTATTGTAAACTAACTTAGAGCTACATGCTTTCTTACTATAGGATTGAAACTACAAGTTTGTTGTGCGGACGACAATGTATAGTTATAATAAAGTTGGCCCAATTCTCATACATGAAACTAGTAAAGTTTCATGTATGAGAATTGGGCCATATAATAAATGATTTGAAAAACTCTAATTAATAAATTTACTAAATTTCTCTTCACCTTAAGAAGAATATACTAGAATTGAATTGAATTCTTGATATATGGCGTTTCGAGCGTGCCAGTTGAGCACAAAGGATATACTTATCTATTCATGCAGTGATTTTGACAAAACTTGGAAAACTGGATTTTATTTAAATACTGGGTTCGTTCTCCACTTCTCGCTGAATTTTTCGAGGCATTAAGTACGTGTTGAATGGCGGAACTCGATGCAGAGTTTTTGCCTTGCTGCTAGAGCGAAGAAATAAAAATATTAATAAATAATAATTCATCCGAGTGAGTCTCTGATCGAGCCCACAACCGCCAGGCATTAAAACCCTGTTTTAAATGTCAGTATTTTACTAATTAATATAAACGTTCCTTTTTTTCGTCATGTGAAGCTTACTCTGTACATTATTAAAAAAATATTATTAATATTTAAAATATTATTGTATAAAAATCGTCCGCAATTTTGTCACCCTTCAAAATCTGCCGCCTTAGGCAGGATGAGTATTCTGCTGGTAAATAAGTACGTCACTGCTCGGACTCATCACTGTTTTTTGGAAAGTTTGTACGAACAACCTTTCCAGAAGGCAGTCGTGAGCTTCCTATCCTATCCTTATCTTATAAAACAAAGTCGCATTTCGCCTCTGACTGGCCTTTCTTACTCTTCTTCTTCTAAATCACCCAACGGATTTTGATGCGGTTTTCACCATTAGGTCGAGTATTTCTCAGGGAAGGTTTATATATAGTTTATTATTTGTACATTCTTATGTAAATTAACATAAATAAGATAAATGTGTATATGTCCTACCCGTTGAGACACTTTCGCGCATGCGCTGCCGTAATGGTCCGTACTACATGAAAATAATGTACTGGAGTAAGTATTGTTCCTCTTAATAAGATCTACAAAAAAGTCATACATATTCGTATCTTTTAAGAATAACGTGTAGTGATCATATTTCTGTCTAAAAATAGTAATTTCAATATATTTTTTATTGTGAGAGATATTTTTCCATAATGGTACTAATCCTTATCTTTTAAAATACATTATTAATTTTCTACGTTAAACGAAGATAAAATTTGCACTATTATATAGTATATTTTACACTATTTCGAAATTGCGAATAGTTTTAGAGAAAAACGCATTTAATTGTTGACACATCCCGCCGTTGACACATCAGCTGTATCGACTCAAGTTTTACTTATCCCTTACTCTCTTACCATATAAATAAGTATATTAGTTACGTTCGCCAGTTAATGTAGATCAAAACTGTCTTTTACTGTTTTTCATTTTAATAAGTACTTTAGAAGTTGTTACAATATCAAAACGTCCTTGCTGCGAAACGGCTCGTCACCCGCGCCTTTTTATATATTTTTTAGTAGTTATTAGTAGGTAGGCTTTTGTTTATAATGGCTTTCGTTTAAGTTTTTTGTTGTTTGTGTTATTGAAGTGTGTTTTTTTAAACAATTGGAAAATCTTTATTGGAACTACGAAAATGCGGGTTGCATTAAGGTTTAATTAATTTTCACATTATCTTAAGTGCTTTGAAAACATATATTATATGAATAATTCAGTAGTTAAAGCGGGCGAAGCCGCGAGTGAGTCGCTAGTAAATAATATATTAGAGTTTCCTGCCAATTTAAAAAAAAATTCAGTACATTTATTATATTCTTTCATGTGGGAATATAATATTAAAAGCCCGAGACACATGAGTTGGTCAACAATAATCTATATTTGGAGTTTAAGCAATTGTCAATTTTTTACTTGTAGCATTGTTTTGAGTTCAATAGGTTTGATAAAAAATTATCGATTAATCTCAGTTCTTGGCGGCATATAGATGTTTAAGGCCAGTTAAATTTTGATTACATTGTTTTAAAATAAGTAATATAACAAGTTATTACAAATAATTTATTAATATAAAATAATAAGTTATAAAAATGCTTTTAAATCAATTAACATAAAAATTAAGTTTTTTTATCTATATAACACTGAGGTATGTCCTGTAGGGTAGATCCTGTAGAAAAAGACTGAGAGACTATTGCAGATTATTTTATTTTATTTTAGTCTTGACTTCAAAATTAAATCCGGTTAAAAGAATCCTGGTTTCTCACTAACTTGTTTTGTAAGTCAGGCCTGCAAATGGATGGAACTCAAAGAAGAATGTATGGAACTTAAAGAAAGGAGCTTGAAAAAATTTAAAATTAGTACCGTTCAAATTTTAGAGACTATATATATATATATTTATACACACCGATTTCGGCGATGGCGACTCCTTGCATATCTCATTTGCATATCTCATTTATTTTTTGGCGGGCTGTTATGTGACTCGCTAAACCGAATTTCGTTTTGAAAATCCACTTACAGGACGCACAGTACAGTTGGCCAGCATCATTATATGTATAGGTATAGGAGGGTTTGAGTTGAGTCTTCCGTAATTGGCGTTTGGCATCGAGATCTTCTATGCGCTGTTTTTCGTACTCGTCCACATTTTTATGGACGATCTTTCTCCTCCCAACACTCTGCCGGTATTTTGCAAGAAACAAGGTTGCGCTTGAGCACGTCTTTATACCGCAAATGGTAGGTAATACTTAGGTTTAATATAAATTATCAGAATATACTTTTATTAAATTAGTGAATCAATTTTACATTTTTAAATATAAATTATTATAAAAAAAAATACATTTAAAAATATAAAAAAACCACTCTTCCGAGGGCGGGACAAGGGTCCAAGCCATCGGTGGCTAGGGCTCCAGAGAGAGATAAATTATTATTTTTATTAATGTAATTATTGTTATTAATTTACAAATAAGCAAATATCGTGAACCGCCTTAAATTAGTCGCGTATATTTTGTACGTCCGGCGCCACTACACGATTAGAATATTTAATTTAACTAACAATGAGTTCTTTGGTTTAACCAGGTAGCAGACAATTACATTATAGGTAAGTATATATAGGGATAGGTGGAAAGAAAAGAGTGAAAAGTAAAGATAAAGGATTATTAAATCTAAAAGGAAATTTGAGGTATTTTCGATTTCATGTTTTTCTTTCAGATTGTAACATTTTTCTTTTGTTTTAAGCAGGGACTCAAAATAAGTCCCTATTGTTATTAAAAAAATTAAAGAATTGAAATACTTAATTGTCAATTTGCGTGCGTAACGACCCACCGCCGTCGTCTAAACTAAACACGATGTTTTTGTGTTCGATTCCCAATTGGAGGAATGAATTATTGTCAACTGCTCGCTCCGGTACCAAGACAAAGCGAGCTGTTGAAAATTCAATGTCTTGAAAATTAGGCGGTGGTCGGGCATGGAGTGTTTAGGTTTAGAAACTTAAGGTTCCCGCTAATTACCCTTTACAGGGATAGGGAGAGCGACATAAGAAAAAACTATCAATACCATTACCGTTATATTAAGTTTATGTCAATAGCATAATTAAGTTATTCTTGGCGACTTTATTAATCTTATTATTTTGAAGTGCTTGATTGATGCTAATATGGTTAAGACTGATTAATATAAAGGTAGTTTTAACAAAAAATCTGAAAATATTCTTTTCCTGAAAGGATTATAGCGAAAAAATTAAGAAATAAGTAGGCTAATTTTTTATTTATATTAATTTAGAATTTTATTATACCTCTTTGTTTGTTGTTTTGTTTTTTTCCTTTATTGAACTATTTTGTGTCAGCCTAGGGAAAATTATCAGAGGCCAATGTGGAGCAGTAGGACACCGTCAGTAAACGTGATGTTTCTAGATATCTTTCCTATTCCGACGAATGAATTATTTCCCTCTCTCTTTCTCTCTCTCTCCGCGTTCCGCTGATCAATAAAAATCAAGCTCTATTCAAATGCGGACACCGGAGTGTTTTAACATTTTCTAAATTAACAGTGTTATAAGCGAAGCAAGCTGTAAGGCTAAAAAAAATTAGAGGTGCTAGGAAAATGGAAGAGGGTATTAGGATAATGTTGACGTTGACGTAAAGTTAGAAGTATTACGTGTTGAGTGGCGGCACTCAACACGTAATACTTCTACGTATTACCTCAACGTATACGTACGTATACGATATACCTATTTCAATTTCTCGAGCGGGAATCGAACCCACAATCTGCCGGGTCTACAGCCACACTGTGCTGCTGCGCCATGACTAGCAATCATCAATTAGGTACAACATAAAACAAGATAATTTACATCACTTACCAAATAAAACAAATTAAAAAATCAACATACTAATTATCATACAATGGTCCAAACATTAACTAAATCTATACATACTTATAATAAAATCGTAACTGATCGGCGTCTGTACATGGAATATATAGAAAAAAAAAATAAGATTGGCGACCTTTAACCCATAACAATGATTTTTTTTATCAGTGCGTTTGGTTACGCTAATCTCAGAAACTACTTAACCTATTGAAATACAGTTTTTGCTATTACATTCTGTTTTTCATTTCAATTCGTTCACAAATAAAAAAATTGTGTCAATATAAAGAATTACTTGCGACAAAATTGTCACAAAATAAGTGATTTATTGAATTATCTAAAACTTTACCTATCAATTTATGGATATTGTCTATGAAACTATCACGAAATAAATAGAGATGAAAAAATATTGGCGAAGTGAATAGTGCTCAACTGGCACGCTCGAAGCGCCATAAATAAAGAACCGAACCGAACCGATGAAAAAATAAATAATTGTGTTGTACAAGCGGGCGAAGCCATGCCGGATCCACTAGTGTTCTTTACGATCTTTAATTTCATAAATGATAATGCAAGTGTCCTCACATAGTTCACTCCCACCGCTATAAAGGGACCCCGAAGCGCCATAGACCGCTATGGCTGTCGAATAAACAATAAACCATGGTAGTATGAAGCCTATTATCAATTTAGTTGGCCAGAACATGATTTACGCTGGCCAAGCTCCGCCTGTCCTGCGTGATTGATTTTATTTGATTTGGACGGTAGTTGAATTTTAATGATTTTAAGTTATGAGATTCGAGCGACGCGCTGTGAATTGACATATATTTCATTTATACCATTTTTTTTTTATTTAATTATATTTATACTTACTTTTATATAATATACTCGTTTTTCGATTGGGCAGTATGCTGTATCTTTATGTAGGTCCTAATAGCCTCTACATTAAACTATACATAGAACTCTTCTGTCACTAAGTGATTGACAGACAACGCACAGATAAATCTACTGGACATAGAAAGTTGAAATTTTGCATGTATGTAAAAAAAGTCATCTTCACGCTTTATCCTGCACACAGCAGAGTAGGCAGAGGGAACTTAGAGCTAAGACACTCCGTTCCCTACTTTCCGCCGAACTGTGGAGGCATTGCGTGTTTAGTGGCGGAAGTCAACACCGCCCTTTGCCTCGACACCAGAGCGAAGAAATGGAAATTTAAATGTAAATAAATATTTCATTTCCTCGAGTGGGGATCAAACCCACAACCAATAATGAAAAACAATATTATACTACGTATCTACTAATAAACTAAAACGCTCTAATCATTTAACTTTTAACCTCCACAGCACTTCGCTGCTACATTGTATGAAAATTACTTAGCGGTGTGTTTAAAATATCTTAATTGACAAAATAGTTATACGCATGCTAAATCTAATGATTGAGTTAGTTATGAGCGCTCTCAACGGAATATTAAAACTGCGGAAAACTAATTCATTAATTGTTCATGAATAAGAGTCGCGTGGTAAGGAAATAATAACGGCAGGAAGATGCTATATGTAGATTATATTAGTTTCCTTTACTGTTTTACTAAGGTATTTTATAGCTAAAGGCTTTAAAGTAAAGGGAACTTGGTGTTAAGATGCTTCGTTCACCACGCACTGGGATTTTCGAGACATTAGGCGTTGACTGATGGAATTCAACGCTGTGCTGTCTTGTTACTAGAGGGTAATATTAGAAATGATTCTTAATTTTTTACCCTAAANTCTATCCTGTGTCTTCCTGTTACATGCAAGATTACGGTGTGTTAAAAAAAAACCGGTCAAGCGCGAGTCGGGCTCGCCCACCGAGGGTTCCGTGCAAAATTGGAGGTCCCGAGCTTTCATTATCCCTTTCATCTGATACCTCGCTTGAACTGGGCTTTAATATAAAATTTTGTCCCCTTTTATGGCTATAATTTTTTGTATTTAACCACAAATGTATAATTTTCAGATTTTTTCCTGAACTTGCACTACCTGTAGATGCTAGCTGCCAAATTTCATAGTTCTATGTCAACCGGAAGTACCCTAGTAATTTTAATCTTTTTATATTGTTTAAACACATGTTTTAAGTAAAGGTAGAAATACGATTTTTTCAGGAAATCATGGAACCGTAGATCTGAATATATGGTTTAAATTTCAACACGATATTTTTTATTCTTTTTGGACATTGTGTGAATGGTGACCGTAGTCTACGGCGGATTATTTTAATATTTACCATTTTTCTTTTTTCAAAATGTAACTGCATTATCAACACATGCACTCATTTATACAAGTTCCCCATACGTCTTTCTCATATTGATTAGTGAGATTTTATACGCTGACAAAATTGTATTGCCCACAATTTTGTCAGCGTGAAATCCTTTTTTTACTTCCCTACAAATAGAAAGGAAAGGAATCTACTTGAAGCTAAACTTCAAGCATCTACGTCCAGTAGTTGTGGTTCTGCATTATTTTTCTGCCACTCAGTGAGTAGGTAATGGAAGAATGATGTAGGTTTTATAGAACATAAAAGATTTAATATACACCATTAAACTCTGCAAAAGTAAACTCAATTTATTAAGTGGTAATAAAATTAGTAAATAGTTTTAATTAAAATTATTTTTTATAAAAAAATGTTTTCTTTCAATTTCTAAACGAAAGAAAAACATATTTACCTTGAATGTCAATAATATTCGTATAAAATACCTTATTTGTGACTTATGTAAATTATTTCTTTGGAATTTCAGCGACTGGTAGCCACTTGTACTTGTTACAATATAATAATATACTATAGTGTCTTACAAGAACGCTGTTTTACTACAAAAGGTGTACAAATCAAAGCCTCAAAGAGAAATTATCATAGTTATATAGCTAGCTAGCAGGTAGCTGTTATTAGATCATTTATTATTTATTATGAAACTAATCAATGGTATGTTTTGACTATTAATCTAATATTTTATATCATCTCAAAATGTTATGCTATCATCCTTTGTATTCGGGCCCATTGGGCTGATGTTAACACGTACGTCGTCGATCTAGTACTTTAAGTAAAAAAATAATTGAAGAGGTCTCTTAGACCTTTAACATTTAAAATATTCTTTAGTCAAAAAGACTTATGAAAGCACTTTTGAATCGTTGAAAGAACATAAAGTGCAACAGTGCACCGGTTCGGAAGGTGGTACTCAACAGTTGTTCTTCTAAAGGTCAATGTTACGCTTTAATTATTAAATAACTATCTATTTAATACTATCTTTTTAATAACTATCTATTTAATAATTAAATGCCAATCTTGGTAGCTATCTTGCATGAGACGCAATTGACAATTTGATTCAAATGAGTATAATAGGCTTTTCTTCTTAGTATTGTTATTTGTTAAAGTTACTCAATTTTTTTGTAGTGGCAAACATAGAATACAAGACGTACAATATTCTATAAAATAATTAATTAAAACAATGGATTGCTTTTTTCTTTTTTATCTTTACGTTGTACCTACCCCGCACATAGCAGGGCAGAGGGAACCTGATGTTAATACACTCCATTCGCTATAGGATACTTCCGTTTCCCACTTTCCGCTGAATTCTGGAGGCATTATATGTTAAGTGGCGGTACTCAACACCACAATTTGCCTCGTTACCAGAGCGAGAAAATGAAAATATTAAATATTTCATTTCCTCAAGTGGGATTACCAACGCGCAACCTGTCGCGTTTATAGTCGCACGCTTGTACCCCTGCGCCACGATTCAAAGTAGTTACGATATATGGACTTAATTCACTGACAGTGACAGAGACAGTCAAATGTAACACTAATCTTGCATATAAGTAATCTAAAATTGTGTTTTTCATATTTGTAAACATTACTACATATACGTACATACGTAAGAGTTTATAATCCACGGCTTGTGGAGTTAAGTAGATAAGTTACAGATGCGCTACGAATACAACGATTTCAGGCAAAACACCTAAAAATACTTATGCAATAATATATTAAACACAACAATACCTAAATAATGATAATTTCCATCAATAAACGTATTCTCACTTATAAGTACATATTTGAGGTATTATTGAATATATTAATTACAATATATATTTTTAAGAAATAGTATCAATATTTTATGTTATCTTTAATGAAATAGTGATGTAACATCTTTGTATTGAGGTACATGTACAAGCATTATACCTAAATCACAGTTAATATGTTATACAAAGTATAATAGGTACATTATACAAGACAGAAGCATTAGGCACACTACAACCATTTCAGTTTCCTGCCTTTGCTGTCTTTTGTATTAAAATAACCTAAACATATATTTATTAAAAAATAAACGGTGCATACATACTTCTATCACTATAATTGCCAAAAATGCTAAAGTGTAGGTAAACGCAATCATGGTGACATTCGAAATATGTAAGGAATTCCAAATGCGTGTAAGATTAGAAGAAAAACAATGGAATAAACAATCATTAAAATATGTATTTATTATTTTTTAAAATAATTTTACATCTTGTTGTAATTTCCTTGCTATAGTTTTACTCATTTATACGATTTTTTAAATTGATTGTTTTCGGTATTTTAATATATATATTCCCAAAACTAAAGTTATATCATCTTCACGCTAAAACTTCTACATGCAGACTGATTAAACGCTAAACGCCAACAGATTGTAAAAGTATTTATTTATTTTGCACCAGTTTTTTATCATCGCTAAAATAAGCCATAAATTGCTTTAAGTTGCTTTTATAGCACCCATTTCACTTTGAGAAAGAATTTTTAGTCATAACACAAATAATCTACGTAGATATTTAGTAAGTTTATTGGGGATGTCTAATACGTTTGGCCGCGGCTGTAGCTAATGTTTGTTAACTTAATACATGACCTACTTTTCATAATATTACTATTGTACTTTACTTGTTAAGTGCATTCATAAATATACATATATTTTGTCTTTAATAATATATTAATACTTATACTAATAGGCGTCATCCATAAAATAATTATAACAGTAAATAACGGACAACTTTACAATTTTTATAAGCACTGGGTAGATAATCTTATATGCTACTGTTTGAAAAAAAAATACTTATCTATATAAACAGTCATAATACCTTATAACAGACAAAATACAAATAGATAATGTGTAGTAAACCAACATTTTTATTATAGAAATAATACTATTTTTTGTAAATGAACTATTAAAAGAATCGATCAAAAATTAAGAAGAAAATGTAAGGAAACGTTTAAGGGTTAGTTCTCACGTGGATGACGCGCTAGGCCATTGAAATCGCAGTGCACAAGATGCGTATGTGTAGTATATAAACTGCGAGCCGCGGGGAAGGAAGCATCAGTGTTCTATCACTAACAAATATTAAATTATCTAATTTAAAAAAATAATATTTCAATTTAAAAATGACATCTGTCATTTCAACTGTCATCGCTATTTTAGCGGTAAATGGTAAGTTATAAATATTTTTTTTATATTTAAAAAATAAGTGTTCTACTTTTTTAATATTTGTTTACGGGATTATAATTTATTGATGGCTTATATATAGAACACAAAAAATTATAAGAAATAAATTAAATATACCTACTAAATTACCTACTTTTTATAATTTTTTTTGCTATAATTAAAAAATTATAAGTTATTACCTAATTCTAAATAGATAATATTATTAAATAAAATATTGTATAATTAAATTTTAATTAAATAATATAATTAAAAAAGATTTATACATGTTAATTGGCGTACACACAGAAAATCAGATAAAATTGAAGGTTTATTATAATAGTATATTATGTAGGGCTAATTGTTGCATGCAAAAATTAAAACTAAGTTTAAACAAAGCAAAATGAATAAAAAGATACGTGAAACACGTGGCTCCTTCCTCTCCTGCATTGGATCGCACAAACATCCGATAAAACAATAATATTGTGAATTTTTATATCAACTTTAAAATAAAAGAGTTACATGGACATGTTGCTCGTATATTTAATGATGTTTTAAAATTGTATTTAGACACTTATATTCATGAAAATACCAAAAATATATACAAAATTTTATTCAAATAGAATTTTATTTAAAATAATTGAAGTTGGTAATTTTTAATAATATCTTAATAATACTTCATAAGAACGTATATTTAATATTGAGTCTTACATTCACACATAACTTTATTTAACAAAAAAAGTAAAAAACCATATAAATTTACAATCGAAGTAAGATTGTTAATTTTATCTATATTGCAAAAATTTTCTACTTCACTTAAAAAAAATAATCATTTGTCACAAATTAACAAAGCATATAATGAAATAATTACAATAGCCTTTGCAAAATCGTGTCATAACTCATACGACATCAATGTATTAGGCGTGAAAATTATTTCAGCAAATTTGACCTCATATTACGTTAGATAATGTATAAGGTCGCTTGTGTTTGCTATTTACGTCTTAATGCATTTATTATAATGTGTTAACTTTAATAGTACATTTATATAGAACGTGACCATTCTGTTATGATCTCAAAACGGAACATCTTTTTTTTCTTTAATTAAAAAAAAATAACTATTGTATTAAAAAGTAACATTTGCCTATTTCGTGTAGAATATGACAATTGGCTTTAAAGATTGGGTGCTTTTGTCTCATATTACATTCGGTTATTTTTTTACATCCCAGTGCCGTCTTCGGGACATACAAGCGAAAAAGGGACGGTCCCGTTCAAAACGGGACGTCTGGTCACATTATCTATATATGAATATATAAGAAGGTACTATACATAAAATAAAACAAGGCTAATGTCACGAACTAATCTGTTGATTGAGATAAGGTTACGAATTGAGACTGGTGCATTTCTTCACGCCTTTATCTTACAAAGGTATAATTAATGACACAAACATTAATAAATTAAAAGTTTCAATTAAAATATCTATATATATAAGTATATTGAGATATATTTTCTTAATATCCAATATACCCTAAGCTAATGTCACGAGAAAAAAGGAAGGTACCGTGGACCCCATATATGGACTTGTCATTTAAAACACAACTATTAGTGTCTTCCAGTTATAAATAAATACTTTAGATGATTAGTAAAATCGGGTGAATTTTCACACAAATTTAATATATATTTCTTTAACATTTTTTTTAAAGTGTTATTCCACACGTTGGAAAGAAAATACTTATTTAGAAAAAATATTAAAATTTGAACGTAACGTTTATTTTAAAATTTTAACGTCTTAAATGTGCTTTAATTAATATTCTGAACAAAATCGGCACGAATTGAATGTTTTATTAAGCTATTCGGTTAAATCGCGTGTAAATATATCGCGGTTTTTAGGAAGAAATTAACGCGCTGGTTTGACGTTTGAAACAATCGTTTTTTTCGGCTGCTAGGGTAGGCAGAGGGTACCAAGAAACCTAGTGCTAAGACACCTCTTCCGTTTTGTCCTCTACGCCCCGACGGCCTCAAAATTATTTATAATATACAGGGTGGAACTGTCAGCACCACTATAAAAGAAACCACAGTTTTAACTACTCTATAAAAGCCTAATAAAATTCGAAAAAAAAATTATTCCCGAAAATGAAAAAGTTATTTTTCAAACAAAATAAATAATAAAAATATCGTTTTAAAATAAAACACCATTTGTATAGTATAACATAGGCACGCACACACTTACCTGTCAAATCGGAAACGTCGCACACGAATGTGTGCGTCACACGAAATACAGGTATGGATAAAAATCGTGAAATGAAAAAAAAATCCTACGTCCAAACTGTTGAGGTACCTTGATTAATTTCTTAGGTGTGGGTTTGAAATATATTATTACCCTATATGCAGTTTCAATAAAAAAAAGCGCTGCCTCTTCCACCCTGTATATATAAATATTTTAACGCAGTGTAAAGTTCCGCCACTCATATAATCATGTTCAAAAACAAAAGAAATCACATAGTTCTCTCATTTCTCTACAAAATCCGCAAAATATGGAATATTTGTAAAGAGGAATTCATATATTTGTTAAATATTGATACTTTTATGTCAACATCCTTACTGCATGTGATTATAGTAAGTAAAAGCTGTAATTTAGCATCCGTATATTATTTCACGCTGCTTAAATACATAACGTGTGTAGTATAAATATTGGGGTAGATCTAAATTATTATATTTAAATGACTTCACCGTAAGTATTTACGGTATTTCCTTATGTTACCATATATCCCTAAGAAATCTTTGTCTTATTTTATAACTATTGAAGCTTAAAGTTACGCTTCCCATGAAGTGTCTTAGAAATCCTATAGATACCTACGTGGCTACAAACATTAATATAATAAATAAGTAATAAAAGTAAAAATATGTCTTTGTGCTTGTAAATGACAGTTAACTTTTTAAATTCTTACAAGTATAAATTCATAAAAAAATATTAAACTTTCACAGACAAATAAATATCTTCAATTACAGTAGATAGCTCTACTAAGACTATTCTTATTTATTCTCTCCATTTAGAATATGTATTAAAATTGCAAAAAGTGAACAGATTGATTGATAGCTCCTGCATATCGTAAAAACGGTGTCATAATTTGTGAGAAGAATAATTTGAACATTTTAACATAATGGAGTATAATAAGGTGGTCTTTTGCAAATCCCCAATACCCTTGACTAGTGACGTGAATTGATAATGAAACAAAACGACTCCTAATTTTAGTTTTTACTATGAATTTAATTATCTATTCCCAATCGCGACACGTCTGCGTGTATATTTGTGGTTTTAACGAGGCATTGATTTGTAGTCTACTTGTCAATTGGTCAGTAATAAAATCTGGGTACAAGAAAACTTATTACCTTAATATTTTATATTATTATTTAACACAATGACGTTGTTTATGAACAGTTATGGTGCGTTGTGGGTTCGAATCCCACTTTGGCGATACTTTAATTTTAAGTACAACATTTGTGGGCGAAAAGTAGAGAATAGATCAGCTTTTCACCAGATTTTCCCTTCCTAGTCTTCAAAATGAGATAGGTATATAATAAATATTTATTATTCTTTAGGTTTAACTAAATAAATAATATATTATCGATATTACAATTAGTACAGTATATAACAATAATACCTATTGTTTTAGTATTTATTTTTAAAGCAGCCGTGCACGCTGGCGTTTTGTTTTAATAACATTGTGTTGCTCTGTGATTGTTTAAAAATAAATTCATCGTGAGATTGTAAGATATTCAATAAATGATATTAGCATAGCTTAGAGATATTCAATCTCGATTGGATTTTATAAAAAAATGTTATGGGCCATAGATAATTCCTATGGAATTTATGGTCATCATTCATCGCAAGAATTAGCGAAATATGTAAATATCGGCGGCGCAAGTTAGGTTTTCTCGGAACTAACTAACTTTAGGTCAGCCACGACTCGCCAAACGTACCTACCAAAATTTCAATTTCCACAGTATCATTGGCCTATGGCTGGGGTTACCGTGCATCGGATCAGCGTCGCTGGGCGGTCCTCCATCCGGCGTGCGGCGGACGTCAGCAGTCCCCTATTGCGATATCTGCGAGACAGGCCATCCCCATATCTATTCCGGCTATGGAGCTCATTGGATATCAGAACCCCTTGCCTGGACCGCTCACTCTAACTAATAATGGACATTCAGGTATTTTTGTACGACACCTTGTTTCATCAAAAAGCTTCCCATAATATGACCGTTATATTTTTTTTTCTTAAGTTTAATAATTTAGTCCAAATATTAATTCTCATACTTTGCACAATAAAGTATTTATTATAAATGAATCGATTTTTAATAGATAATATATAATAGTTAAGCCGGTACTAATAATAGCTTAGTTTATTAATATTTATGCAATTTATATCTCATTTTAGTTGCACTAAACATACCAAAATACTCATCGGAAGAAGAAAAGAAAGGTTTCCGTCTACCATACATATTCGGGGGCCCGTTAGACAATGAATATGAAATCGAAGGGTTACACTTCCACTGGGGTGATAAGAACAACCGTGGTTCTGAACACACTCTCAATGACATGAGGTTGCCTTTGGAAATGCATATCATTCATAGAAATAAGAAATACAGAAGCTTAACTGAAGCTCTCCAGCATCCTGATGGTCTGTGCGTCCTTGCTTTCTTCTACCAGGTAATTGATTTGTTTTCTTAATTTTATATTATTATAAATACTTAATTTAAGACAAAATGGTAGAGCAAGAAGAACTGGCGGTACGTGTACAGTACTAGATGTGGGTTTAATAGGCCCATATACGGCAGTGTTTAATAATTGTAATTTCGCATTTTAAAAAGTCTTTTTCTTTATTGGATAAATTTAAACAATATATGATATTAGTCGTTTATTATAACTGTTTTCTTCAAAAAGCTCACATTGTTATTTATTTATATAAAATATTAATAAGTCGCAGAGGGTCAGCCTCTGACTGCTCCGATAGTTGGAGATTCAATCTCCCCATGACAGAGCACAATATTGAATTCCACACATTACTCTATGACAGGATAAAACGCGAAATTAAAAATGGAATATATTATTAGGTATTTCATTCTTACAGGTAGTAGAATTCGACGCTAAACTCCTGACCCCCCTCATTAAGAATCTGTCGGCCATCGAGAACTACAACACAACCATGCAACTCCCCCATACATTCTCCCTCTCCTCAATCCTCGCTGGTCTGGACACGGAGCGTTTTTACACTTACAAGGGATCTCTGACCACCCCACCTTGCGCTGAGGCTGTCACATGGGTCGTTTTCTCCGATTATCTACCTATTTCTGTTTTCCAGGTAAGTTTTAAGTTTTTATTTTAAACTGCTTACCGTCGCGGTGCAGCAGAACAGCGTCTACTAGTAAACACGACGGTTGTCTATTCGATGCTTACTTGGAGGAATGAATTTTAAACGGATTTTTAGCACTAGGTTCCCTCTGCCCACCCCACTATATACGGAATTCAGTGATTTAGCTATGGCAAAAATATGAAACAATTTTTGTCATTAGTAATTTTCGGAATATCTTAATAAATGTACTTTTAAATTGCTGAACAGTGGCTCGTAAGGTGACTTAATTTGATAATATTTTTATATTGTCATAGATTTTATCTTAATTTAAATAAGACCCCATAACCAATGCAAATTGTTATGATATATAATAATATTTGCGGCTCTATACAAAATATGAACTATTAAATACTGGCGTGGTCTCCATTTAAATACCTATACTTAAGTATTTACCGATTTTTTTATTTATTAAAGTTTTTTAAAACATTTTAGATGGACAACTTCCGTGGCCTCCTCTCCAACTTGAACTTACCACTTGTAGACAACTTCAGACAGCTACAACCTTTATTCGGCCGTCGTATATTCGTTCGCATTACATCTAAAAATCCTAAATTCAAAAAATCGAAGCTCCATTACTCTAAATGGGATTGGGTTGGACATAAGAAGACTGAAAACGACATCGCTGAATTCGATGATTAATTATAATGAAAACGTTTAACTACCATTAAATTTTACGATTCATGTTAACCAGTCACGTCTCGTTTTACGGGTTTAGAATATAATCAAAGCCAAATTATGGGTATTTGTTAAGTTTTCTAAGATTGTGTGCATTGTAATATATAAATATATATAGGGATACTCATACATACAACTACATAACAACATATTTTCTATATAAAAGCTTGTTTTTACCATTTAAACGATATATCGATTTATATGGTTTACCCATTAATCGATTAAATCGATGTCTGAGCCTTGACATTATATACAGCCCTATAGATATATTGTGTGCATATAGTATTATTATGTGTAAGTTATTAATAATATGTGTAAATAAATATATAAAATAATTTTGCTTGTTTTATTTAATTATAATACAGTGTTAAAATATACATTGATATACTTAAGTTAAATATAGAGTGCTAAATAAAGCAGCTATGTGGCGTAGTTATCTGCACCAAACATTGACTGAAAAAAAAGAAATAATACGCTATACAGATTAAATATATAAAATTTACAAATATATACACAATATTTTTCTTACCTGAAAAATTGTTAACAATAAATAACAAGAAAATCAAGATTACATATTAAACAAAATAACACAATTATTTATTTTTATTTCTCATTAAATACCTTATATTTATATTAATATAAATAAAAAAAAACGCAAATCAAACAAACAAACATGCAATATTAATAAAGGATAAATAAAACTCATGTATGTAGTTTTGCGATATAATATAATACTTCAACAATCTATACAATGTTTATTTATTATAGAACTAATTAATATTTCATTTTAAATAATTTATTATCTATTATAAAAACTGTTTATTTAAATATTTTATTCATTTGAACAATATGCTATTTGTGGAATGTGTTATTTCAAACTGTTAATTAACCCTTAAACAGAGCAGAATACTAAACCAATTTATTTTTTAACTGCTTTATTTATTAATATTATTATTAAGTGTAAGTGAAAAGTCCTTTTTTTAATTAGGTTTTTTTCTATTTTTAAATTATTTCCCTTTGCCTGTTTAGGGATTGGATTTAATATGATTGATATTGTGGAAAAATGTTTCCCATTAACTGATTAAGGGTTAATATAAAATTGCACACGAAAATATTATTAAATGCAAATCCAGATTTCTATTGGTTAGTTTTTCTTCTATATTGGCGTATTTACAGGTGCCAGTCAGATATTGGTTTACTGACAAAAACTCATGCAATAAAATTACTTTAGCGTACCAAGTCTTCTGGGTTGAACATGCCCTGAAAAAAGATAAAAAAATGTTAAAATTTGTTTTTTATAAAACTTGCATTATTTTTTTTATTTACTATATTATATAGCAGGGTGCCCTGCAAAAAAAAAATAGGGCCCCACTCTGGGCCACTTCTGTGAATCTGTCACTTTTACAGTTAAACACTGAGGTACCACAACAGCCTCTTAAAATACTGTTTTAACCAGATTAAAGGAATATAAATTTAAAAAAAAGCATATAAGCATATAAATCAGTATTCACAAATACATTTGTTTTTAAATATCAATGTTTGTATACTGTCCAGTAGTAGTTTTTTGCACCTTTTTTACCATCTAAGCCCTCTCACCACTAAAAAAGAGTTCTTTAATACTTCTAACATTGTATTTATGTGGTTATCATCTGTGTAGGGAGACTTTTATAAATTTTAACTAACAAATGAATAATGCGATGAATATTTATATGGCAAGAGAGAATATAATTTAATCAATATTTTTTACATTATTATAATATTTAAAATTTTGTAACATAGATTAAAATAAATTATTAGTTACCTTAGCGCGACGTAAAATTGAGTCCTTGGAAGCATCATAAGGATGGTCTTTGGAAGGAATCTCCAATACAGCAGGCACTGGTGCTGTGTGGGAATCAATAACATGTCTAATCATCTCGGCAATGTTCTGGTTGATCAGAATAATGTCAATGTCGTCGCGTTTGATGAATCTCTTGAAACACTCCTCAATTTCACTCACCGGTGTATCTAAGAAGTATGTTCAGTGTCAATTTTATATGAAAAATTTGCTTGCTCCCAAGAAGAGCTCGAACCCTAAGCCATCTTGCTTACAATTAAAGTTCTAAAAAATATATACAATAATATAAATTTTAATATCTTACTTTTGTCAACAACCATAAAATTGGGATGTCTGTTTTTGTTGATTTCACCAATACCTCCAAGAAGGAATCCCACGCATGTATCCTTAAAATTATAAAAAAATAACATTTAAAATACGCTTAAATGTAATGTATTTAAAATGCTCCTAGATATTTTCGGAAAATGTGTAATGTCAAAATAAAACTAAGATTGGGAAATTTAACGATTATTAATATACTATACTTACTTCATCTCCGATAACGCTAATTAGCTTTCCCTTTACAGCAGCCTGAAGAGCCATTTCAGTTTATTTTTTTGTTGATTTTATGTGAAAAATTCTGAAAGTAAGAACTGTCACAAGAATTCGTCACCTGACTATGGATTTTTGGTATTATGTTGGTCAAATTGTGTGCCAATCAGAAATTATCAAAAATATTATTTTACTTTATATTTTTGGAAAATGTGTGTTTTTCATGCATGTAGCATTTAAAATTTTCTTCAACTTATCATATTTTAAAATATTTATTAAAATAAGATGATATTTCATACCTTGGTAAAAAAATATAATTTGCGCAAACACAAAACTTAAAAAATATATATTCTTTAAAATAATTAAAGTAATATTTATTTCTGAAGAATATGAAAATATATATAGTATGAAAAGCTTTCATGGTTTCTTTATTTACCCCATGATTCCTATTGACCCCGATATTTTTCGGTACGGACCCGTATTAAATACTCATCATCTATAAAAGTCTACAATTTAATTTTAATCTGTATGTTCAAACCATTATTCACTTACTCTTTGAACTGTCAAAAGTCAAATGTAAACGTCACAATTGTTATGAGTATGACTTGTGAAGTACGATTATGTTATTTCTCTTGACGAGCTTTATTTAGCCAAAGTAATTATAAAAATCAATAATAGTTAATAAAATAAACACAAATATGTTAAATATACAAAACTACGGTAGCAGCTCTGAAGATGATACAGACAATGAAGGGGAAACGAGTAAACAACACAGTAACGAAACGTTGTTGTCACATTTAAAACCTGTTGATCCCGATTTATCAATTGCGAAGAAAATGCAAGTTTGTGCTGCCCCAGCAGTTGTACCTACAGTAAATAAATATTAAGTATTATTAACAGTGAGTTTCCAATTTCTTTCTAAACCACAATATTATATTTAACTTTAATTTACAGAATAATGAAGATACGAGGGCGTTACTAAATAATACACAGGAATTAATGCATAATCCTAAGTATGACGAACTATATGCACCCACATATGGTCCCGAAAATCCTTTTCAAACACAGCAAATGAAGGCACAAAGAAACATGTTATCTGGATATGTTGAAAAGGCACATATAAGTGAATTTCAGTTTGAAAATCAAAGACGGACATTTACAAGTTATGGTTACGCTATGGATCCCTCTACAGAACCTATAGAAGATGAAAATGGAGATGCATTGGTTGGTGAGTAGTTGGTTGGTAATTGTATCAGTTTGAGCCTTAATTCCAAATAAATTACTATAAAGATTTATTCCATTTGTTTGATGCAGTATCCAGTGTAAAAACACTTCATTCCCATTATTTTTTATTTATTTATTTCCTTTTAACAATTTAATATAAAAACATCAATATACCTAAAAGGTTTGTAACTATGTTAAAAATGTTCATACATTACACAATTTTAAATTAATATTAATAAAAAATAATAATATTAATAAAGTTAAACACTTAAAAAAAGACTGCCATTCTTATTTCTAATGAATTTTGAAGGCATTACATGTTGACTGGCAGAACTTAATGCTGTGCTGCCACAGCGAGCAAATGTAAATATTAAATATTTTATTTTCTTAAATGGAAATTGAACCCATAACAGACATATTTACAGTCGCCCCCCTGACTTGTTCCCCTGAGCTAAGACTACCCTCAGTATTGGTGTAATTTTTTTAATTTTTAATTTAGTTATTGATTTTATTATATATATATATATATATATNNNNTTTTAAAATAATGGTAATATGTATGTTAATTCTCATAGTGTCAGCAATGGTAGCAGCACCAGTTGAAGCAGAAGGAAAATCTGTATTCGAAAATATAAAGAAAAGGCCGTTAGATAAAAAGAAAAGAAATAAGAATGACAATCCTGATGATATCCAAGGATTTCTAGGTCCTTGGGGAGGGTATGAAGGTGAAAGAAGGTTAGTAGATTTTTTTACCTTCCCTCTGTATCCCATATTAAGCAAAATAGGCAGAAGGGACCTAGTGTTAAGAAAATTATATGAGAACTATTCTGAGTTCTATTGAGCCACAACTGACTGCTTATTATATTTTTTTTTATGTCCTCACTCTTGTGGAAAAAGTGTGGCATTGGTAGCTATTCAGCTACTCACAGTTGTATGATTAGCATAGGTTTAAATAATGCTATGTATAAATTTTTATATACTATTTAAAACAGTGTACTTCAATGTATGTTTATCTTCTTCATAGAATAATGAAACCAGAAGGAGATGAAGCAAAGGAATTAGAGGAGATTTTGGCAAAGAGACAAAAGAAGGGTAAAGTGGATGATGATAAACCATTGGAGGAGAAATCAGTGTTTCATAGTGAGTATATACTTTTAATTATATTTTTTATAGCATGCAATCAGCCTTTTACTGCAAGTTTTACTATGTTGTCAAATAAACATAAAGAGCAGCTATCCTGCTTAGTACAGTATGGTGGACTAGTTGTGGCTGACTTCAAGTTCTGAAGAATGTTTTCTGAACTAGCTTTCTTCCCAGAAAGTAGTTAGTGAGCTCTGTTAGTGGAGTTAAAACTCCTAAAATCAAATTTTAGCAGGCCTCTCTCTAAACAATAGAATAAATTTTAAATTTCAGTTGACAAAGCAACGGACTACCAAGGCAGGTCGTGGATTGAAGTACCTAGAAGTGAAACACAGTTGCGGAGTGAAACACCGCCCGATAAATGTTTCCTACCAAAAGTTTGTACTGATTTTGCATTTTTATGCTATTTTTTTAGTGCTAATATGTTGCAGAAATATTTTTTGATTATTATAAAGTTATTTATATAAAGATGGAATCTGAAACCGTCGCGTTTACTTTGCCACTGCGCCGAAGCGTTCACTTATCTAACATTTTAATTAAAATTTTACTTAATTCAATTAAAATTTTCAACTTCCAGGCACACATCTTCACATGGAAAGGTCACACTAAGGGTGTGGCTGCGGTGCGATGGTTTCCTTCCACGGCACATCTCATGCTGTCGGCGGGGATGGATTGTAGGGTTAAGGTAATTTATGTTTAATATATGTTTTTTTGTTACAAGATACTTTCAGGCTGTATCCTGTATATGAAGGAAGGATTGTTTTGGGATCTCTTACATTTGATAAGTAGCCCCAAAAACATAGTCTTTTTAAATAACATTTTTTTTTATATGGCCAGACAGCAATTAGTTATAATGTTAATATATGTTTTTTTTTTCAGATTTGGGAAGTGTATGGGGATCGTCGATGTATTAGAACATATTTTGGTCACAGACAAGCAGTTAGAGATATCAATTTCAATAATTCTGGAAAACAATTTTTATCAGCAGGTATTTATCCATTTAGTCCATTTATATAATAACTAATGATTAATGTTTTAGTTAAAACAGAAATAAATGTCTTTATTCTTATAGGTCATGCTGTAGTCTGGCACTTCTGCCTTCTCTATTAGACATGCATCTAGTAGAGAAGGCAGAAGGAACCTAATATTAAAACATTCCATTGTCCCTATATTTGTATCTTTATTAAAAATATGTATTGAAAAAATAAAGATAATATAATTTTTTAAAATGAATAGATTCAAATCCCACTTGGGGAAAAACAATAAAATATTCACATTATTTTTATTTATTTTATTAATATGTTATGTTATTTTCAGCCTATGATCGCTACATAAAGCTGTGGGATACGGAAACGGGTGAATGTGTATCAAGGTTCACATCCCGTAAGGTGCCATATTGTGCTAAATTTAATCCTGACGAAGATAAACAACATTTATTTGTGGCTGGCACATCTGATAAGAAAATTATTTGTGTATGTTTTTTTAATAGTTCTTTTACATGTTTCTCTGTATGTTACATTACAACTCAGGAATCTCTTAGTAAAACTTAATATAATATGGTTGAGGAGTCGTAGCCGCCATAAAATAAAGCTTTCTGAATGTTTGCGCATTTGTTCACATGTGAAGTAAATATGCAATAATAAGAAAAAACCTAATATCGAATCTACAACTTCATGGCAGCCACTACTCGTCGACCGTACTGTAGCAGACGATCATAAGCAGAAAGCATGTCACTTTCGTTATATTATTCGATACACTACATACCACTTCCCCTACATTAAAAGTAGTAACATAGTAAGATCTTTGTGTTATATATAATTTTATATTGTATATGTCTGTTTGTGACAGTGGGACACCCGCACAGGTGAAATAGTGCAAGAATACGACCGTCACCTTGGAGCTGTCAATACAATCACCTTCGTAGATGATAACAGACGATTTGTCACCACTTCTGATGACAAGAGTTTGAGGGTTTGGGAGTGGTAAGTTAGCCATTGTTTATATATTTATAGAAAGAAGAGTGCAAAGAGCATAGGCTAAAATTTGCCATGTACATTCTTTAGGAAATGTATAGACTATAGAACTGTTAGCTCATTATTATTATATATTTAAAAGTTTTACTTGAAATGATATAGTGCAAAAGTATCCCCATTTTCTGCCGAATTCTGGAGGTATTGCGAGTTGAGTGGCGGAATTCAATTCCGCGCTTTGATCTGAAGAAGAGTGAGAAAGTGGAAATATTCAATATTTAATGTCCTATGGGGAGGCCTATGTCCAGCAGTGGACGTTGAAAGGCTGATGGATGGATGGATGGAATGTCCTCGAGTTGGAATCGAGAATCCACAGTCGTATGCCTATGCCATTGCGCCAAGACAGCCTTCCAGCAAACAAAACCTTCCACAAAATGACACACAAATAAACATCCCATAATATGCAGGGACATCCCCGTGGACATGAAGTACATTGCGGATCCGTCAATGCACTCGCTGCCCGCCGTGAGCGGCGCGCCCAACGGCAAGTGGCTAGCGTGCCAGTCCATGGACAACAAGGTGGTGGTGTTCTCCGCGCTCAACCGTTTCAAGCTCAACCGCAAGAAAACCTTCGTGGGCCACATGGTGGCCGGCTACGCGTGCGCAGTCGACTTCTCGCCTGATATGAGGTTGGTACACTTCTATACTAAATGTAGTCCTGAATATTGTTTGACTGTGGTTTGTTTTATACTTGTTACCTCAGAACTTTCCATTAGGTGTATCGATTTTAATGATATTTTTTTTATTTCCAAGTTTCTGTGAAAATGGGACCACATTTGAATTTGACCCAGTTCTGACACTGCCATCCATAAGAAAATCTTATAAGTTCTAAATTTCCATTAAGTATATGCGCGACAATTGAACATGTAACACAATACAAATAGACATATAAAACAATATCTAGTTTTTAACTTCAATGCGGCCACGACACAACTGGGCAAGGCACAAGCGTGCGGCTATAAACGCGACGGTCTTATGTCAGATTCCCACTCGAGCAAGTGAGAGATGTATTATTTTTATTTTTTTGTTCTGGTAACTAGGCAAAGCACGGCGTTCAGTTCTGCCACTGAACACGCAATGCCTAATTCATCAGAAAATAGAAAACGACAGTCTGAATGGGGAACGGAGTCCTAGTACTATGTTTCCAGATTGCCTCCGCCAACCTTATACATCATGAATCAAAAAAGATATAGATAAGTTTCGTCACTCGCACGACTTGTGGAAATCGGATGGAAAGCGGAGAACAGAGTGTCTCGACACTAAGTTCTACGCGCCGACTTCCCTGCTGTATTACGCCGAATACAGCGTGAAGTTGTAAACAAAAAGGAAAAAAAACGGCTATAAAGGTCACTTTTAAAAAGTGTTCTATTTCCTTTTAGATAATGTAGCGGACGTACATAATAATTTAAATTGAAATTATTAATATATTTTTCACAATAACATACCTATTACGTTTCGAGGTAAATTATTTTTAAAATTAATTCTTAGTAATTTTGATGTAATTGAATTTTAATTAAGTATTATGAATGCGTGCTTTAGATAACAATTTTAATTATATATCTTTTTTTTTTAAATAATAACTTGGCATTGAATGAAGTTTCGCTAATATAATATTCAATGAAGGCAAAATAATTACTTTGGAAAAAAATAGGTTATGATTAAAAACTTAATATAGCTTCATATTGTATTCCTAGCGGGGTAGTCAGAAAGAACGGAGCGTTAAATACTAAGGTCTCTGCATACCATTTTCGCCTCCTCCACTGTCATCAACCTGTTCATACATGCCCTCCTGGGCCTCATTCTTATTACGTAACCTTCCTCCAGTATCTTCGATATTGTGTTTTCGAAGGTCATGCTTGCAATTATTGTATTGGTTTAAAGTAACTTGACCCGATCTTTCTATTGCAAAATTATTATAATATTTAATTAATTATTTATCTATTGCAAAAGTAACATATGTAAAATATAATGTATATGCAAATTCTACAGTCCAGGTCCAGGTGACCAGTCGTGGCGCAGGGGCACCAGTGTGTGACTGTAAATGCGACAGGTTGTGGGTTCGATTCCCACTCGAGGAATCGAATGGAATACTTCATATTTTCATTTTTTCGCTTTGGTTTCGAGACAGAGCTTGGCGACGCAACAATACCACTAAATACGCAATGCCTACAGAATTTGATGGAAAATGAGAAACGAAGCGTCTTCACACTAGATTCCCTCTGCCCACCCCACTGTACGCGGGTTCCAGCGTGAAGCTAATAAAATATATATTGTACGTAAAATAAATATACTTATTGTTTCATAAACAAAGTCACGTTTATAAGTTTAAATTAGGTAAACAATATTTTACAATAATAATATAAATTATTATGTTTATTTAATCTATATACATTATTATCTAAAAGTAAATAATAATGTAAGTTACGATTGTATTGTGAGTTAAGTAAATATTTAAATTGTAACAAGAGCAAAAGCATTTCTACCGTATCGTGCTATAGTATAGGTAATTTGTCTATAGCGCTTAGACGAGACTTGCGGGTTCTATGCCTTTGATTTAAATATTTAATAGTGTGTATATCAATCAATGTAAAAAAAAACTTTCTTTTAACTTCACGCTTTATCTCACACATAGCAGAGGCAGAAAGAACCTGGGGACCTAGTTTTAAGACATTCCGTTTTGATTAAGGAACTTCCCTTCTTCACATTCTGCCAAATTACGAAGACATTGTGGAACTCATCGGTGCGCTTTCTCTTGAACGAGAAAATGACAAATTAAACGAACATTGCCACGATATTTTGACCAAATTTATATTTATGTTAGAGTACGACGAGTACTTGGTGCCAGACCACTATGTAGTTTCGATACTTCTACAAGTACTTATATTATAAAACTAAAGTGTTTATTTATATAAACATACTAATCTAAGGAACCACTGGTACGAATTAAAAAAAGTCTGTTTAATTTGGATAGTCCAATTATCAAGGATGGCTCTAGTAGGCCATAGTCATGACTAATTGTTTTCGATGTAACCCACTGTAACTGCGACCAGAGTCAGCTGCTACTGGATAGCCACAGAGAAGAAGCCGTAGGCATGGGCTTAGAAATAGGGGAGACTGGATGGTATGTGCCCACCTCAGAAATTTTAGTAACAAACTTTACACGAAGATGTCTGTTCAAAGCTAAAGTCCAGCCCCATCTTCGGAAAATATTTCTAGATACGCCGATGGCCGTAGGTAAAAGCTATTAGGTAGGTACATTATAAAAATATTTATTCATATACGTGAAGAAATACAATAATTTTAATGCGGTATTTATAGTAATGATTAATAGCTAAAATAGTCACGTCCGTCCTGATTATAATTTTTTGTGTATATATATTCGCAATACGATTATCGGTTATGGCACGAAATTCTGAATTATAATCAAAAGTAACATATGCAAGCATACATATGTGCATATTCTATTTATTTTTAACTCATATAATTCATGTGAAAATATTTAGGAAATTTGTGCTGAGCTTACGTGGTTAGAACTGATTGTTTCATGGCAGAAACCAACGTTGTAAACTGTCTAAAAATAATTCAACCGTTGAGACGCGATATTCAACATATTATATGAACACAAGATTTCCTCTATCTACCTAACGGAGCCATGGCAATGGATCATCTTAACATTAGGTTCCCAGGTCTCTTCTTCCTATCCTGCCGTATGCTAGATACGGCATGAAGCAAAATAAAATGTGTAGGCACTGAAACTAAAAATATACTTCGTGTATTTACTTTTAGATTTAACCCAACGGTGTCACGACACCGTCATTATGTAATTTCCTGTAATTTCGTTTTAAAAATGTATAATAAAATCTAATATAAGGAAAAAAAGTGTACCTATACAATTATATTCGCTACTGTTAATATTTACGGTTTATATATATACCTGCACTTTTTTGTTTGAAGCTTATATTATTAGCATTTGTTTGCGAGAAGTGTTACCTATATAACTAAAATACATATACAAAATGCGATGGTCGTGGGTTTGATAGCAATTCGGAGGAATATGTAACATTGTGTGAACATTTGGGAACGGAGTGTCTCAACACTAGGATCTTGGCTTACCTGTTAGGCCGAATAGATCGTATAGAGAATATTTTTTTATGTCTCGAAAAAAAAAAAACAACTTCCTAAATGAGATTTGAAGCTACAACCAAGGGCATTGAGTCCGATACATGCCAAACGACCTCACTACCAAATTTTATTATATCGTGATTTATAAAGATTTCTTAAGATGATAACCGTCCTTAATTTTTTTAGCGTTTTTCATTAGGGTTCTGTAGCCGAACGGCAAAAAAACTGAACCTTATAGATTCCTCATTTTTGTCTGTATGTCCATATATCATAGCTAATGAAACCATAAATACAAAATGTCTTTAGAAAGATCTTTGAAAGTTACATTGCCTTAAGCCATTATCGCTGAATTAAATGATTAAATTGGTGCGGAACCTTCGGTGCGCGAGATCGACTCGCACTTAACCTATTTCTTAATGAATATTAAATTTTTTTATAAGTCCAAAGTACAAATGTTTGCGAATATTTGTTCGGACAAAGGACAAGAACATATTTAATTACAAGTTACAACAAAATGTAAAAAATAACTGTTGTATTTTTAAATTAATTTATCTTTCAAAATGAATGCAAATATTTTTAAAAAATCCACTGAATAAATTTAACATACATATCTTGCTATAACACGCATACTGAACTTATGGAAACTATTTATATTATTTTGGATTTCTTTACCAAGCATACAGTGGCTCTTAGAATCAAAAGCAAATAATTTTATTCATAATATTAAGGCACTTGCCTGTGCGACTGTAAACGCGACAGGTTGCGGGTTCGATTTCCACTCGAGGAAATAAAATTTTTAATATCTTCATTCCTCGCTCTACCACTTAACACACAATGCAGTCAGTATCTAAAATATCCAATATATTATAACCGTATGTCCATATGTCACGTGACACCTAGGTCGTATATGACTTTCGCTTTGCGTTCAGTCGAGCGACCTCGCCTCAACACTTGTTGGTCTATCTAACGTTGCTCTACAATGTCAGTTTACATGGTTAACCCTTAAATATATAACTTTTTTAATCTGTATATATAATACGTAATATTTTATATTTTTCTTACCTTTGAAAATAATATTTTATTGCCTCGAGTGGAAAATAAACCCACTTGTAACCTGTCGCTCTTACAGTCGCACTCTTGGTATGCATCATATATATAAATTATTTTTTTAATTTAATATGAACTAAATGGATTTTCGAATAGGTACTAATTACACATGTATTTTATATTATATAATATTCTCATTGCCCCGTTTTGGTAGACACAGCGCGGCGTTAAAATCCGCTACTCAACGCGCAATGTATCGAAAATTGGACGGAAAATAGCGGAACGAATATCTTAAGATTAGCTTCCCTCGATCAACCCAAGGTTGCGGGAAAAGCGTGAAGCTGTTTATGAAATATATATGAAAATAATAATAATAATAATTTGTATTTGTAAATCGTATGTAACATTTAAGTGTTAAGCGTGAATTATGAGGCTAATGCTATAACACTTAAGGTTGTCTCTGATTTATTTCTTCACTGTTCTGAGGCTGCCTAGTGTATTATAATTATTTACATTATTCATTCGTTCTAGGTTCGAATCCCAACGCAAAAAATAAATTAAATTCATATTGTTTTTGTGTTAACACGTGATGAAACCACCATTTTGAACAACGGTAAATGATTTATACTCTGGAGGTTTTGTGTTTCAAGCAAAATGTAAACATTCGGAGGTATTTTACGCTTACTCTGATTATTGCTTATTTTGTAATATCTATTGTCTTTAAATTTTATATTGTAAAAATAGTTATTCGTATGTTTTTTCCGTATTTTAGCTAAACCTTTAAAGGGTTATCAGAAAAGGTACAAAATACACGAGATAAGAAAAAACTGATAAGTAGAATTAGATATTTCCCCTTTTATATTATTAAGTAACGATTCATAGTTTTGTTTTGACGTCAAAATGGCAGTAATAATTTATCTATGGAATAAAATATAAGTTGCTCGTCGATATAAATTTACTTAGTGGCGTCACGATTTCTTAATAAATAACGTAATTAGTATTTTGAGGTTCCATTTAGTGTTGACGTTATCGTAGGTTTTTTAATTCGCTTTAATTGAATTATTTCTAAAATAAAGACGATCATTTATATAATTTTTAATTTTACATAACTGCTTACTTTATTTGAGAATGAAAATGTAAACGCGACGGTTGTAGAATTGTACGATTCCAAAAAATTTAAAATTTTTATTTCCTCACTAACGAGCACTACCGCCACTTAGCACGCAATACCTCTAACATGCGGCAAGTGCGGAACGGTAGTGTCTTAATGGGATCGAAGTGTCTTCACACTGGGTTCCCAGGTTCCCCTTGCCTACACTGCTATGTGCAGGATAAACAAATATTGCTTGTAGCAAAAAAAATATATAAAGATACATTTTGCTACTCTGTCCTATACAACATTTAGTATAAACTTTGTATTAGAAAATTAATGGCAATTTCCATTACTTAGTAAAACGACAAGTTTTGAAATAATAATATTTATTTATTTCTAATTGCGTCACACCTCGCGCTCTTGAACCTCGCCCCGAGCGTATAAAACGCTAAAATTTACATACGTTTTATGAATATTATATGTTATTAAATGTAAATATTACAAGAAAATTATATATACGAGGTCGTCGTGCCGCAGTGGCACAAGCGTTTAAAAATAAACGCGACGGTCGTGGGTTAGAATCTCACTTGGGGGATTTAATGATTAATCATATTTTTATTTCTTTGCTATATGGTGCCAAGGCAAGGCGCGGATTGGAATTTCAACATTAAACACGAAATGCATTGAGGATTTGGCAAGAAGTGGGAAGTGAAGGGGTTTAACTATAAGTACCCTCTGTCAGCTCTGTTGTATTTGGGATATAGCGGAAACCTGAAAAAAAGATTATTCCATTTTGTATTTAAATATTTCATTTTGTATTTTTTTGTTATTTTATGTCTTCTCTCTATCTAAGTAATAAGTAGACACTTTTTCTCCCTAAAAATATTACTTGTTAGTATGCAAGCCTTACCAGTTAATCATACACTTTGAAGTGAAAATTTTCCCCCTTTTTAAAATAAATATGTTTATTCGTGATATAATTATATAATAATTATAACACGAAAAAAATATATATTTATGCTACTTAAATTTTATGCGGAATGCGTCAAATGCGCCACGATTTCTATATGAATTGCTGTTTATTCTAGAAAATTTAATTTTATAATTAATGTTTTACATAATTTTATTATATCTAATACGTACCTACATACAATTTATAAAGTAATATTAAACAATAGCAATTATAAATTGATAAGTGTTTGATAAAATCACATTGATAAGCATAATGTTAGATAATGGACGCTTCAATTCAGTCAGTCGCGCAGTTAAAAATTATTTGGCTAAAGGCTGTGGATACAAATACTATTTATATAGGTACATTATATATTACTTTAAGAATATTATTTTTCAGCTGTATTCTGCTTATAGCAGGGTAGGCGGAATCTAGTGTTGAATCTAGTGTCCGTTACCCACTTTCCGCCGATTTTTTGAGGCATTGCGTGTTGAGTTGCAAAATTCAAAGGCGCAAAGATTTTTTATACCTACATATAAGTATATAGATTACTTTTAAAACATTTGAATTCGTTACTGTCGCATTAGACATGTATATTTTTACTGCGTCTTGCCGTTCCTTCTATATTTATTGATTTCGTCGTATACGGTTTCTACAGTTGAAACATAATACCGCTATTTTCTAAAAAGTCGAAAATAGTTTTTTTGAAACACAAAGTGAAACGAATGGATGTAATGGATACATATTTAAGACTGCTATGAAATTCAATGGCTCGTTTTGAATTACAAAATTTCGATCTCTGGTTTCTTTGTAAGTTATGAATTTTAAACGTAGATACGGTGTCAGTTTCAAATATGTATGTAAGTATAATAATAACGATATAGTAATAATGATTATTTTCATACTTTTCCCATACATTCTCTTACGTTACCGGTAATGGGAGAGAAAAAATTATAGTTAATTTATAGTTCAATTCAATTCATAATAATGTTTTTTATTTATTGGAGATATGAAAGGAGTATTTTAAAACTTGATTGACCCCTACATAAATTAATTAAAGTACCGTTTTAAATCACCTGATTCATTTTACATGATACCCGTTCGGAGAAAATGCGAACTCATGGTGTGTATTCAATTTGTTTTTTTTTATTTAAGGCAAAGAAATATTGACCATATTGAATATAATATTGAAATTAAATTCTTTATTTTTGTTTTTATCTTTGATTTTTTTTTGTTGTCAGTTGATATCTATACGCTGTATTTAGGCCGCGGATGGTGTGTAAAACCTAAAAGACTTAAAAGATTAGTAATAGAAAAAAATAATAAAAACAAAAACAACTTTTACTTTTACAGCTTAATCTTATTGTATGTCTTGCGAATAATCTTCTGTCAATTTAAAGAAATATCCTCTCGGTTAGTAAATTATATTCATTTCTTCACTCTGTTAACAAGACAAAGCAAGTGTGCGGCGTTGGGTTCCGCCACTCAACATGCAATATCTCTAAATATGAGCGGTGCGAAAGGGACGAAGTGTAATAATATTAGGTTGTCTCTATCTACCCCGTTAAAACATAAGAAAATGTGAAGCTGTTTTTTAAGTTATAAGTTTAATTTCGCCGTTACAGAGCGTATATCTTATAAGGTATAATAGTACGGTCATTCAGTCGTGGCCGTCTTGAAGTTAGCTTTCTGAACTTTTGCGCATTGTTCACTCGGAAAGAAGATAATCAAAAGTAAAAAAAATATTAGAATTAATTGGCGCAGTCATCTAATTTCAGGGCCGACTGGCCACAACTTGTTGACCGTACTGTAAATTGTGTACAATTAATATAACTTCCGTTAGAGGCGTGTTATGAACAATTAATGTAATTATTTACCTTGACACTACGTATTATTAATACATACACGGTTTCTAATAATTTTAACTACAATCACTTCGCAGTAAAGATAAGATAGATAATATAATATAGCTGTAGTAGTTGTTACGGGTTTGATTCTCTTCTTAGGCATTTTTTATCGATATGCTTTGCAATTGACGTATTAGGAGTTTTCTAAAGCAATATGAAAATGTATGTATATAAATTGTCTGTATGCTGAACACATTTTGACTTAAAAAAATCTTAGAGCTTCGTAAAAATAGTGTTTTTTTCTAATTGGAATGGATAGCCATGAAGTCGATGTCATCAATTAATTTATATAATATTTATTAAACATAAATATTGTCATATCAAATAGCTTTATTACCTTATACATGATAATAATTAATATATGTCGAATAAATACATTCATTACGAAGCCATCCTTATGCAATTAACGTGCCTGGACCAGTGTACGGATGTCACTTGAGAGGAAATTTATATTCATTTTATATCTAACTTCTCACTAGTCGTCGCCCGCAACTTGTTTGTGGACCTAAGACCTAAAAAGGTAAAATCCCGCTTCCGTAGGAAATCGAAATACTGTNGGTCGCCTCAGGCCTTTTGTTTTTGAACGTGACTCGCGATTTAGATGCACGCAAATTAGCTAAATTTGGCCTGAGTCGTTCAAATACGAGGTTCCCTTTCGATTTGACGATGATATTTGTAGTTCTTACTTCGTTTTGAGCACGGTTTTCGTTGTGTTATAATTTAAATAAACAATAAATTTAGGCATATGTTGTTATTGCTTGTTGTTTCTCGCCGTATTCTGCAGGGTATGCAGAGGGAACCTAGGAACCTAGATTCATGACACTCTGTTCCCTTTAAGTCACTTCCATTACCCACTTTCAACTGAATTTTGAAGGCATTGCGTGTTGAGTGGCGTAATTTAAGGTCGCACTTCGCCTCCTCGACAGAGCAGAGAAATCGAATATTCAATATTTCATTCCCTGGAGTGGAAATCGAATTCGCAACCGTTGCGTTGCGCTTCGACGTAGTTATTGCTTGTAGTTAATCTAAAATAGGACTATCTTTACTAATACTAACAAAAAATAAGAATACATTTTACTAAAAAATATCTATAGTCTTTATATATAAAAATGAACATTTGTCTGTATGTTCTTTATAGAATAGTAAACTATGTATTTGATCATGTGATGTACTTAACCAAATTTGTTGCCCACGCCCACGAAGATTTCTGTGTTGGTACGACCAATTTTTTTTTCGAAATGTACAAAATCAATAAAAAAAATACAGTCGAATTGATAACCTCCTTCTTTTTGAAGTCGGTTAA